>CM043022.1:17195303-17501900 GCA_023690525.1 Holotrichia oblita
CCTGGACACATTGTTGACTCAAACTATTTTGAAGCAACAAGTCCTCGAGGTATGTCAAGGTGTCTGGAATCGGTACACTAGGAAAGAGAGAACTAACATCAAATGAAATCAATACTTCACCCTCCAGCAACTGAATATTTTGAATTTCTTTAATAAATTCTAACGAATTTTTTACTGCAAAACTAGGTTGCTGTATTGGCAAATTATTAAATTCATTGGTCAGCCATTTGGAAACCTTATAAGTCGGTGCATCAATTGTCGAAACAATTGGCCTTACCGACTTGCCAGGTTTGTGGATTTTAGGTAAACAATATAATTTAGGGACAACAGGTTTGGAAACATGTAGCTTACGTCTAACGTCGGCGGTAACAAGGTTGTTACAAGTTTTAAACACGTAGAGACGTCAACAACCCGTTGTGACCCTCCCTTACGCTCCCTTTATCACTAAAGGTTTGAGTAAAATCTTCAAAGAGCTAGATCTCAGAATAGTTTACAGTTCTGGGACTAGTTTACGAAGTCTCATCGGTAACCCTAAAGAGAAAATACAACCTCTAGAAAAGTCAGGTATTTACTAAATCAATTGTAAAGATTGTAATCAAAAATATATTGGGCAAACCAGGAGAGCAGTCTCAACTAGATTCAAAAAGCATATGGCTCATCTTAGATTTAATAGAATTGAGAAATCGAGCGTTGCCCAACACATTTTTGAAACAGATCACAACATCGATCATACGAATGTTAAATTAATTAGACAAATAAACAATTGTAAGTTTCTAAATGTTTTCGAAAGTTTAGAAATATATAAAAATAAGTCATGTGTAATGAATTGTGACAATGGCCCTATACCGTATTCGTCATTGTTTTCGTTAATCGGAAATTAATGATGCGTATCGGATTGACCGTGCATAACATTTAGGTTACCTGTTTTTGTAGATTTTATTTTCATTTAGTTTTATTATCGCCTTGACAATGACAGCATTGCTGTTGAAACGCGTCGGTGTTTTAGTTAAAACTTGTTTGGTGTTCAGTGGGTTAAAGTGTTTAGTGTTCAACATTTAACTGGATGTTTGTAGTAATAAAGCAATTTGCTTATGAGCAGGTAAAATAGCTACATAATGTGAAATGAATGGAAAGATCGCTGCAGAAATATATTCTTTTTCAGATACTTTTAATACCTGCGTTATTACGTAGTATAGCGTTTGCCAACATCCATTACCATTAATGACATATAAACGCAAATAAAATAATAATACAAATCAATTTTAGAACCATAAGAAAAATTATTTATCGAAGCAGATAGACAGGAATCTATGTTCATCTTAAGTTTGTTTCGTTAAAAACACAGATTTTTGCTTGTAATAGCGAAAAAAATGTTTTTAAAAGTGTCCTTAATGCATACAAAAAGTAATTAGACCCATTCTTGTTTTACTGAATTCGCGCAAAAGACCTAAAGTTGCGAGCAGGGTTGCCGCCCTGAAAATATTATGTTGGCTATGATAATGGATGAGAGACCACACATTACAGAACTTGGCTACAGGAGGATCCTTAAATCCAGACATGAGCCATCGGCTGAAGGTTACGTAAGAGACTTCAAAATACCTTCAATAAATTTTAGTGCAAACGACTATACCGAAGTAATTGATTGGTCAATCTGCAAGTTAACACCGCCGCCACTACTGTCCAAAATGCCAACTGAACACATTGCTTCTTTGTTGAAAGACAAAGCGCTATCAGCGTTTAACTACCTCAAATTTCCATGCCACACCCAGTCAGTTGAGAGGTATGTAAAACTGGTTACAGAAGCAGCAGAAAAAGTGTGCGGGCATGAAAATCGAGATGGTTATATTAGAGCTACTTTAAAATCAAGACAGCTGATGCCCACATTTAATTAAAAGTCAGAACTCAAAGGGGCTTCTATGTAAATAATCTTTTGCCTACAACAAACATATGCACTGTACAAAGTAAATAGTTACTGTAAATATTGTAAATAAAATTCATCCTGGTTGGTCGGTTGCGTAAGGTGGATGTGGAAATCACTTGTTAGAGTCTTATTACAAACATAATGTGTTAAATAAACACTCATCAAATATGGAAAACGGCGTTTTTACGGGACTATAACTTAACTTATACTATAATTTAGACCTTTTGCACGAATACAGTTAAGGAATAACAGGTCTGAAAGTATTTTTTCTGGATTGGGAAAACTATTTTGAATGGTCTTTACACTATTACAAATTAAAAATAAAACTTTTATGGGTTTTGGCACATGTTTAAAAATCGTCGAAAATCATGAAATATCGTTTTTTGCGATACAACCCCCAACTTTAGACCTTTTGCGCGAATTCAGTAAAACTAGTATGGGTCTAACTATTTTTTGTATGCGTTAAGGACACTCTTAAAAACACTTTTTTCACTATTACAACAAAAAATGTATTTTTTGTAATTTTTGCATTTTTTTGAAATTCTCCGGTATTTTGACTTTTTTGGTAACTTTAGGCCTTCTGCGCGATTTCAAATTTTGAAAACATTTTTTAAAATATTTTTTCATTTATAATGACGCATATGCGCAAGTTTTCCGCGTTATTAGAATTGTATTGCAGAAAAAAACGCATTTTTCGATCCACTCTAATATGTAATAGACTTTTATATCTTGCCCCCATAAATATTCTTATTCATGTAATTTCTTAATTACATAAATACTTATAATTATAGTGAAATTGTATGCGATATCGATTTAACTATACATATGTTAAGCTCGCATTAAGAAATTATCGGTTTAGGAATTTATAAATGATCCCTTGCATATGAAACTGGATTTAATAGAAAAATATATTGTATATACATAGATAGTAATTTACATACGTAGTAATTTGCATTTGTGGGCCGCAATAAAGCATACTTTTAACGGGTTTTATGGCAGTTTGAGTCGATTCTAAATCAAGCGAGTGTACCTTGCATATCTCTTGAAATAAATTTCAATTATTATTTTAAGAGAAACAACCTCTAATATCTGGGAATCAAACTAAAATAAATATTTGGTTTACAGACTATTTAGTTATCAAGACATAACAACTGGATTGTCGAAAACAGAAATTACTGAAGGCTGTATGTGCCTATGGTATATTAATGAATTAAATTTTTGGGAAAATCACAGCAAATCGCAGTATATACTTGAATCCGGTGAGTGGAAGAGGATTTGAAGTCCAAAGTAGTAAATTGTCAGAAACTAGAAGAAACTGTTTAGTTTTTAAGGAAACCTGTGGGAAAATTTGTTACAACAGGAAAGTTATAGCTGTGGATCAATGGCGTAGCATTCGTATAATAAAAGTTGTGTAAAACATATTGTATTATTATATTATTTCTAAAAAATGAAAATGGACGAACTGTTTTTAACTCATTTTTATTCATTTATTGTACAATATTATTACATTCTTCAGAAGTTACCTACAACAGTTATTCATGGCGGAAATCAGTCATCATGGCTTGCAGTCGTCGTCCAGGATAATATACTGACAGAAAAATTCCAAATCTTCTCCACTTAAATATTGGATCATTTCTTTAAATCTTGTAACTTCTTCTCATTTATTGAGACGGCTTCCAAAATAAATTACTTTATTTGGTAAATAGAATCTGGTATTTGGTTTCAAGTCCTGGACATAAACTCTTTTTACGCTCATCCGATATATTCTAGTGCCATTATAGCTACAACCCCCTGTCGTAAATAAACTGTTCTTGCACTCCACGCGTGCAGCGCCGTGATTTGGAATATAATGTCTATATTATCTTAAAATGACGGATTTTGTGACTTGAACTGTTCTTCCACTCATCGATTCACTTGTGTTTTCCTATATACAGTTATAAGGTTTTTACCCTTAGGTAATTGAAAGTCTCCACCTACAAGAACTTAATCATTGACGTTATATTTTGAACGAGATAGAATTCTGAAACTTTCTATTTTTATAATCTCTAAATGTTAAACGAGCATATTAGAGGACCTAACCAGTAGTGTAGGAAATAAATTTAAAGTATTTTTTAAATTGTTCAAGTAGAACAGCACCTACTTGTTTTGTCGTTTATAACCTTTCTTAATATTAATCGGTGAACTCTTATTGTGAGTGTTAACCTTTCCGACGCCCATTTCTATACACCATATTAATGAATATAATATATATTTAGCTAGAACGTATGTAGGTGTTCCCTACACTTTCATTTATATGTTTAAATTACTAAAAATCAATACCACTACCTCTGGCACCATTTATTAAAAACCAAGAATAGAATTAACCACAAGAAGCGCTCGTGATAGATAAAATTAACCCGGTGAAGATATAATACAATTAGATCATTTTTTGACATCGATTTTAATAATGGTTAATTCTCTTCTGAATTCATGCTTATATACGCTTACTATATCCTGCGTAGTTTTCGTCCATTTATTTTCCAGTCCCAAGTCGACGGTAGTTTCGCTCCCATGGCCTGTTTGTAAATTAGTTCTGAAGTAATTAAAATAAAAATTAATTAATTCAATTCTTCCGCGGTGTTTCGCCTGATGTTCATCTCTCGCTTTCAGGAGAAGAAGATCCGACCGTGACCCGCAAAATTTCCCCCTCAAATAGAGAATACGGGATAGACAGAGAGATCCATTCTCTCTGTGCTTTTTTCTGTCTTCCAACCAAGGTATATATAGGCGTCGGCGTTTCGACGCGGACTAGACAATCTCCCGATTATTCCTCTAATAAAATAATTCGATTTCGAGGGTAGATTGGGTTTTTATTGTTTGTAATTACGATGGAAATTGAGCTATAAATTTGCTATAGTCAGCCGGTCGGGGGATCAGGACGCATTGGAGAGAAATTGCAAGAGAGGCCTAAATTATAAAGACATTAATCTGGCTGCGGTGTAACATTTATTCAATAAATGGTAACAGGAACGGGACAATGAGATAAAAGGTGAGTGTAAATTACTCGAAATGGGAGTAGGAATCGAGGATTTCCTTTTTCGGATAATTTTGTACGATTGTGTGTGCAGTGATGGCCAAAAATTGTGACCGGATATGTGTAAACATTTACATTGGTAAATGTACTCTGTAATCTGAAAAAGAACAGATATATGGAACAGGTTGGTCTAATGATGACAGTATTTCACTACGGAATTATTGTTGTTTATTAGTAATTCTGTAATAGTGCATCATAAAACCATCGTCAACCTGAAAAAAAAGAAAAATTAACTACGAACTTCGGAACACTAAACAATCCACAAATCGAGCAATTAAATTCATGAAGTAATAAAATGGTCTGCATTTGTTTCCCTTTTCTTTCTTGGAATCACAAATCCTCGGAGATTTTTGCATAGTAGGTTTATAAAATCCATAATAGTCTTCTTTATGATAGCGCAAACGAAATGATCTGCCTTAATGACTCTCATTCCTTCTAAACGAAAACCACAAGTGAAATATCGTCGATAAACTGCAAGCAATTAGGACTTTTAACAAAATGTGCTTTGAGGTTGTAAACTTCTCTGGATGTTACGGTTTCGTCTTTATTGTTAGATATACAGAGTGTCCCAAAAGCACACCTACAAACGTTTAGAAGATGTTCCTTGGGTTATTTCATAAAGATCGAGATTAGGAACCCGTGTCCGATCGATTCAAATGAAAAAAATTTTCAAACAAAACTTATTTAGCTGAAAAGGGGAAATAATATTGTAGACTATGTATTTTTTATTCAATAATTTATTCAAGGATATCAAAACAAACATGTTAAGAAGTGCAGCACAATTATTATTTCATTTTGTTATAAAGTTCTTCGAACTCACGTTCCATTTGTTGCAATGGATAAGTTGCATCTACGAATCATCGAATTCTATTAAAAATTCCAGACATATGTTAAATTTCAGTAAACGCAGCCATGACTCTCGCTAACAATTCTTGCTGTGAGTTCGCTGAATTTTCGTATACTAATGACTTAGCATACCCTCAAATATTAAAGACGATAAGGTTGAGATTTGGAGATTGAGCGGACCAGTTAACAAGCCAACCTCCATGACCAATCCATCTATTTGGAAAGGATTGATTTAGGTAATTGCGTATATTCAAAGTGGAATGGCGTCCATCATGTTGTAACCACATTGCTCTTCGAATTTCTAGAGGAACATCATCCAATAAATCTGGTAATACATTTTCTAAAAAGTTTAAATAAGTACGACCATTCAGTGACTGCGGCAACAAATAAAACAATAAATGGTCTCCCACCACTCCAGCCCAAATATTTATTGAGAATTTGTGTTGATTATTCATGAAGGCGATGGCGTGAGGGTTCTCATCCTCCCAAACGTGGCTATTTCCACTATTGAAAAAACCATCTCTTGTAAATCAGGCTTCATCTGAGAAAAGAACATAACTAACAAAATCAGGTTTATCTGCTTGATGTTGTAAAAAACCAGTGGTAAAAATTGGAGCGTCATTCATAATCCTCAGGATCGATGGTTTGAAGTTTTTGTAAGTGAAAAGCATATAATTGTGGTCCTCTAATATTCTCCATACAGTTGACTTTGGAAGATGAGTTTGATGAGCTAGTCTTTGCACACTGATGAAAAGGTGTTCGTCTACAATTTCCAGCACGTTTTCTTGCTACTCTTGGAGTGCCAATAACGTTCCCGCGTCTAAAAGATTAATTTTTTATGAGGCGCCGGTGAATGGAAGCAAAGATTGAAAGATATCGCCCCAAATATAATGCGCCTCTCCTCCATTACCAAGAGCTTCACCATAAATAAGGTGCATGTCTGCTTGCTCTTGATATGTGTATACTTATCCTTTTTTCTATTTTATAACTGTCAAATTTCAATTGTCGCACCTCTTTTCCTTCAACAGCAGCCTATGATCAGTACATTATGCTACCGGCTGTGAATGCTGGATTTTTTGATACAAATGAGAAGAGATCGGACACGGGTTGCTGATCTGGATCTTCATGAAATGACTCAAGAAACATCATTTTTCCAGTCTGCTTTTGGAACACCCTGTATATCTGAGGCGAAAAAACAAAAGTAGATATGTAATTCCAGGAAATATTATTTTGTTTTTAGTACCATTTAATGTTATACCTATTCGTGTATATTTTACACTAAAATCGGTCGAAACAAGTGCACCAAAATGCAATTTTAAAAACTTCAGAATTATATTAAGAGTAAATTCGCTAAATCACCATTTTCACGGATAACTTTAATAAATACCTCTTATTTTACTGCTATAAAAATGGTATTTTTATAACTATAGCTACCGCTTTTTACGACATAATTTCATAGTATATGCAGATACCTATTTCAGATTATCTCTTTCTACCTTTTTTAGCACAGATATGTAGATATATAAACAAGATCGATTTGTATTTAATAAAGCCTCGCGTTAAATATGTATAGAAAGAGATATGTTGTTGATATTCTTTAAATTATCCAAAGACATTATCAAATTGAGCTTTCCTTTTTGAGTAAAACGCGAGGGAGATTGGTAGTCAACAAAAGCATCATGGCGTATTCCACGCGTATTTGAATATATTAAAGTAATACATCAAAGGTAAAACGCGCCTGTGATTTCTTCTCTGAAGTCAGATCCACGCACGCGAAATATGTTTCATACGATGGATGACATAAAGAACTTAATTATCATGGAAGCAGATTTTATAATACACGGAAGCGTACCACGATAATGAACCTTTAGAAATATGAATTGGGTAAAATTGTATTTGTTGGAAAATTTGTGCGGATATATTATATACACTTGGTAAACGACAAGGAAATAAAATTAATTTCATATAATACATTTGTATATACATATGTGTATGTATTTAAAGATATTAATTTTCGACCGTACTTCGTATGTGCACATAGAGGGTGAGGTATTAGTACGTCAAAGCTCAAAATATCTATTGATATTGGAGATATAAAAAAAAGTTAGTACAAAAATCATAAACAGTCTTAAGCTACATATTTTAAAATTATTTTCATATATACAAGTGTTTTATATTGCCAAGGTACACCAAACCTACATTTTCTTAAATGGGACACATTATATATATATTTCAAATTTAGATTAAGCGTATCTTTCTAGTTCTTTCGATATAAGATTTCATTGAGTTATACAGAGTATTTCAGAAGTTATGCTCAATTTTTTCTGAAAATCATTGTGTATTCAACGTCCTGTGTACTCTACACAAAACAGCTTGAAATTGTTCTTTTCCTGGAATAATTGTTTTATATTGTTAGTTAGTTGTTAGGCAATTCAAAAAATACATTATTTTCTCATCTTTTTTAAATTGGTCACTATGTGTTTTATATTAAAAAGGGAAGGTATACGCTCTCATTTTTATTAACCACTCCCTAACTACATATATCTAAAATCGTCAATTTCTGAGACATTTCATATTTTCTTAATGAAAGATGAGCTTTTTCAAAAGAATACTAAAATGTCGAATTAACCATGAAAAAATGACAGTAAAAAGCTATTAAATCATAAATTGAGATAAACTATATACTACTATATACAACACAGCTACAAAATATTAAACTTATACCGGTAATTAATATTTAATCGTTTAAGCCAAAACTTTGCCATATAACAGATTTTACAATAGATAAAACAGCATTTTAGCCGTTGTTCGAGTAATCGATTTACATTTCTTAACATTTCTACATACATTCTTTCAGTTATGAACAATCTTGGGCTTTCTGATATCTTTTTATTTGAAAGTTTTGCTATTGATGGTTATATGTTTTATAGATGCGATCGCTTACCTAAGGGGAGAGATGTAGGTATATGTGATATTCTAAATCTACTTTCTTTAACATAATGGTATCTGTAACAGATAAAAAACGTGAATATATTACAGTAGTGACAGGATACACGATTTTCAAAATAAAGAACTTGCCACTATAAAAGAATTTCAAGATACATCAAAGTCCTTTAATATGAAAGCGATTATTGAGGCACCAACCAGTTACCTTGACGTCGTCCGAATTGACCGATACTATCCTAAACAATCATTCTGCTTATGAAAGGCATGTAGTTGCATCCAATTATATGTGAAAGAAATAGCTTATTGATAAAATGCTAAATCAAAACACAATTATACAAAGATTTGCTTAACAACCATACATACCAGAAATAAACACAATATTTTTGTGAAACGCTTGGAAATAAAATATGGATCCAAAAAGAAAAATATAATTCTAATTATGTATATCCTAAATTTGGAGAACAAATCTAGGGCGACTTGGACACTGGTGCGAGAAATAACAGGAAAAAAAAGCAGACCAAAACCCTGTGAGTTAAATGATATTAAAATTGGAAACAAAAATGCTACCGTAAGCGAATAATTAGAATACATAAATACATGTTTAATTAATTTATGTAAAAGTCTGAGTACGATGATTTCACTGCTGTTGAACAACATAATATACATACAGAAAGTATGTTTCTCTTTCCCGCTACAGAGACAGCTACTTGTAATAATGGTGCTAAAAAATATGAGATTAGTAGGCCATGTTAATGGATCTATCGGAGAACTGAAGAGATGTGCATGCTATCTTGTACCGCACACAATAGACACACATTGTAGACACCATAAATTTAAGTTATATCGTTGCTATCAAATATTTATAAAACTTTTTAGGTAATGATCTATAAAATAATATCCTGTTCTCATCAGAACACAGAACATATACAATAAGGGAAGATTAATCAATAGAGCACTATACCAGTTTGTGTACGATATAATAGTGGGAGTTAATAATGGCAAAAACACCATAGCAATCTTCATGGATTTGTCTTGTATTTTTTGCAACATTGACTTGTTTAATTAATGTCAGGGAATACAACTGTTCATTTCATGGAATCTTGCCTTACTAATGCCTTACTAATCAATTCTGAAGGATTACGAACTTCTTTCGGTTCTTAACCCATAATCTCAAACTTCTTGTTAAAAAGACCACATGATCAATTTAACTATTTTAAAAGCGATCCAAAAGATATTATATATAAAAATGAAATATCTACCACCGTCGCCCGAGTGAAATTTCTGCGGATATTAACAAGTTGCTATGCGCTCCGCGGTTTGGCATCTACGATAGACATTAGTGCTGCTCCAGGTGTGGTAAGGCATAATTTTCTAGAGTGGGTCGATTTAGTGTTCGAGAGTCTTCCATCTGCGAAAAATGCGAACTAAAAACAAAGAAACATCCACGTTTATAATCATAGACTTTAAATATTCAGAGACATTTACATACTTCATTCATTCTCCTTATCCACCCGTCCCACCTATGGTCACCGGTAGGCACCGCAGCCTTCAGGCAGTTCTCTCCACTAATCTGTACAGCTCCCTAACCAAGTGGGTAAGGTATATATCTGGGTCTCCTTTCGTTCTCCCAAATATGTTTTGCCTTCTGCGATCTAGTGCCTCGCAGTCGCGTAATATGTGATCGGCTCTCTCCGGCTCTATCCCACAAAGTCTACACTTTGTGCCCCCTTCAACACAGGTGTGCTTTCACCGCAGCATGTGCGGTCATTAGGCCCGTTACAATGCAGAGCTGTTTCCTATTAAGCTGTAGTAGTTCACTAGCTCTTTTTCCATTTACATACTTACTTTGCAGGAGAGACATAACATTAACTATTTGTCCCTGGTCGCGTGGGAAAAAGTTTTGATAGTAAATATGGTCAAGAAAAGTTGCTGGATATTATTTTCAAGTTCCAAATTTTACTCTTGGGGAGCGTAACTTCTATGTCCAACTCTAAAATACTTGTAGTCTCATAAAATCGCAAAATGAACTGTCACTTTGATATCATAAGTTGAAATGCTGTTTAATATCAAATAATGTTTTACTGACCTTTCTCCATATCTGTCATAATAAGGGGGAGGGAAGACCATCTATTTGTTAATGTTTAAAGTTTAATATTGCAGTTACCATTTAAACTGTCCAAATAATCCTAGACTCGTTTGAAAAATTTGTATTGTATGAATTATATGGATTTGAGATGTATATGTTGCACTCATCAGTTTGAAACAGATAAATTAGAGATCACTTGCTGCAGTGGTAACTTATTTTTTCAATTTTCCTAATAAAAAAATAAATGGAACGTTACTATTGCATTAATAGGTTCTTAAGTAGCATTACTTCTTCAAACGGAAATGCAAAAATGATGAAAGAAAAATAGCAAATATGGTATCCACAACTGCTACACCTACCTGTTGATCTAGAGAGCATCTAACAATTCAATGAGAAGACCAAATACTAGAAGGTGTGTGTGATGGTCCGATGTCCGGCTCAAGATTCTCAGGCGATATTTTATACTTGCCTAACGGTGCACCTGCTCACAGAGTTAGAGTTAAACAAAAATTTCAAGTCAATGGATACGTCCATAACTGACCTACAGCACAGCTAGCAAGATTTCCTGATACTAATCAGCTGAATTTTGTCGTATGGGGCTATTTAAAGGAAAAAGTTTATGTAACGCCTCCAGCCAACGAACAAGACATAATTAATACGATCAGTACAGTAGTTCCATTAATTACCTCATTTCCCCAATAGCCAAGCAGCCTTAATGGCGCTGAGCTCTAACACTATCAGTTCGAAATTAGTCTGGGAATGTCTTAATACATTAAACAACCTAGGCACGAAAAATAGAGGCAACGAAAAAGCTAATTCATTAGCAAGGAAGGCCGCCACAACTCCGTTTGTGGGACCGGAACCGTTCTGTGATATAGGGACGAGCACCTACAAAAAAGAACTTAAGGATCGAGAAGAGAGGCTCAGAGCATCCCTCTGGGAGAATCTTCCTGGTCTGAGACCCTCCAAGATCTTCCTTGGGAGCTACAATAAGCACAGAGCAAAAACTTTGCTGGAACTTAGCAGGAATAGACAGCGCATCCTTACAGGGTTCCTTACAGGACACTGTAACCTTGGTGAACACATGACAAGGATAGGTCTAAAACAGAATACCGACTGCAGGTTCTGCGGGGCTGAGGATGAAAATCCGGAACACCTGACATATTAGTGCACCGCCATCACGGAAGCAACAGTTAACCATCTCAGTAAAGACGTGATAGACGAAGAAGATATACCTTCTCTGAAACCATCACACCTAATGCAGTTTATTAAAGCTCTTGAGCTGGATGGGAAGCTTTAAGAGCGGGCATACCCCAGCAGCTTACAGCTCAGGCAAGGGGGCACAATATATCAATAGGTGGCAGCGCAATATCACCCTCTTTTTAAATCTAAATCTAAATCTAATTACCTCAGATGTTGCAGCGTGTGCTAAACTCGCTTCCTCGAAGACTACAACTATATTTAGAAACTGATGAACAATCTGTTTTTGTTCCGAAAATTTGTTTGTATATGTTATCATTATATTGAAAAGAGATCGAATTTAAGGAAAGTTTTTCAACCAAAATAAATTTGCTTTCAAAGAGGCTATAAGGAAGTGTGAAGTCAAGCTGAAAGAGAAAGTTTTAAAATTAGTTGTTGAACTTTTAATTCCCTCCAATTATGTTTTAAAGTATATTTCTCTTCTTCTACGTTTCTGAAGACTAAAAAATAACTTCGCATACAATAAATATATTATTGCGCACAAATACTCAAGCGTTTCATGTGCACTATCGAAAATGAAAAGAGTTGGGCGCCAAATCTTCATCTTTCTAGTCATCATTTATTTTCATCGGATTTTAGTTTAGTTTTACGAGTTTAATACTCCCACGATTGTTCAAACACCTTCCTACCATAAAATGTATAAACGTCGGCTTTTACAACGGCACTTGAATTATTTACTAGATGCCAAAGTAGTAGCACAAACACACACACACACACAGATAAGAACCAACACGATGGCGGAGTTACAAGCGCTTACTTGAAGAAAAGGACATGTCACAATATCGGAACGAAATCCTCTGCAACGTTTTGAGCCTTTAGCTGCGCTTCGTCCCTTCAACTTCGTCGAAGGCGACGGCGTTAGTATTTTTTTCAGATTCTTTTCGTCGAACCGATCCTTTTGTTGCGCGCAACTCAATCGTAACTATTCGCCTGACAATCGAGTATTCTTTTTAGGGGATTTATCGGTAGCGATAAATTAAAGACAATAGGAGGATAAGATGTAATACTTTTTTATGTCTATTTGGGATTTCCAATGATTTGTTCAAATATAGTAAACTTTCTAGAACGGAAACGGTAGAACGCGTTCGCAGGAAATGGATATTAGCACTGGAAATAGATTTGAAATGAAGAAGATATATATGTATACAATGGTTCTTAATACCTACTATTACAGGAAACACTAAATAGTTTTTGTTAATGGACTGATTCTTGTTTCATTGGATATCATTCAGTTATATTTCAATATATTTTCTTTGAGAAATCATTTCTTTCAACTTAAAAAATTTTTTTACCTCTTGTGAGGAATGCAAACTATAGGGTCATCTATGACCACGCAATATTGTATACCAGCTTGATTCGACGACGTCAAGAATGACCATTTTATATATAACAGCGGATGGCGTCCGCAACAAAAAGAGCAAGCGAGAAACGCACAGAAGCAGGCAATTTGTCCCGTGTTTGTCCGTGACACTTGCCGCGACCACATTATCTAAAACGTTATCGGGTTTAGTATGAATCTGCCGTTGACAGTTTCACATTAACGTACAGTATTCTCGTATGTACGCTACGCACAGGTTGTCCGCCAAATAATGAGATGACACTTACGAGATAATACTTTATTTTAAGGCAAACAAAAGAAGCCTCCAAACACGATAAGTAATCCCCTTTCACGTCATCTTCGCATATTCTGAGAAGGACGTACGCTCTTCATCTAATTGAAGTTAACGAGGCACCCTTTTTTGCGTGAGATTCATTAACGACATTGTTGCAAATTTGCCATAGAACTAGATTGAGTAACCTTAAACGCATCAGATGTTTAATTTTCAATCTGCTACGAGACAATCAAATTCGGATCATCGAACCCAAAACAGTAACAACGCGGTCATCGCTAAACGTACATATATACACCTTTACAAACACTATACATACATATTCAATATAACGCAAATATAAACTCAATTGTGTCGGGAAACGATGGGCTGCCGGAGGAGAACACAACCGTAAGTGAGGCATTAGTCTCTCGCCCTTCATCGCACAAACCCCTCGACTGTTCAATCCATTACACAATTATGAGAGGGTCGAACGCTGGATATAGATAAACTCTGAGGACTGTGAGTCCTCAAATATTGTTACCACCCTTCGATTATACTATTTCGAGGGCAAGGAGGTTAGAAAGTAATTTTATTTATCTATTTTGGCGCGTTTGTTTTGATGTCATAAGCAGTAAGTGTACCTTTGTATTACAAACATATCAAATAAATTTCGCGCCAAGTAGTTTCTGACTATAAAAACATATTTCTTAGTTTGTATTTGCATGTCATTTAGTTGTTAAAATAGATTTAGACTTGAACTTTTTCAATCTTAAAATGGTTATCTCCATTGAAAATCAATCGTTTATGAACCTGCCTACATCCGAGTTTGATCTCAACGAACTGAAGCATCGTATGACACTTGTTATGCGGTTATGAAAAAAGATTTGCTTTTATGTTCTAATCGCAGGACCTGTTTTCATTAAATTTAACAAGTTGATCATCCTCGAAGACTAACATTTTGCTAATGGTTCTTAGACAATTTCAACGGTAACCTACTTGACAAAACATTATTTTCCAATGAAGCACGGTTTTTGAATGGTTATGTTAATTCACACAATATGAAGTTGTGGACTATAGAAAAACCTGGTAATTTTTATATTGGAACATCTGTCCATCCACAGAAATTCGTGTTTGGTGTGCGTAGCAGAATCATTCCTTCGTCTTTTAATGATACCATAACAGCGAACAGATATCGAGAAGAAATTCTGTTTCCTGTTATTAATCAACTAGGCGAAGAAGAAATTATCAAGGCTATTTTCAACAAAAGGAAGCTAGGTCACACACAGTAGGTGAAACGATGAATATGCTGCAAAAAGGTTTTCATAACTGTTTAATAAGGTTAAGCACTGAAAATGAATTTTTACGCAGTCCAGGGACATTACATCTTGCGACTTCTTCTTATAGCCATTACAAAAAAAAATCCATTTAAATAACAAACTGATACCACTCACTTTCTAAACAGAATTGTAGAGTGTATTAATGACATTGATGATGGTTTGTTGCAAAAAGTGTTTTCTAGTGTAAGAAAAAGATATGAGAAATGTCTTAAACATGATGGTGGTCACATTCAACAGTTTTTGTCAATATGGCAAATGATATTAACTACTAGATGATAATGACTCGTCTATTGATCAGGACATGGTGAGCTGGGTGGTAGATATTGACCACAGGAAGCAAAAGGAGTCCCGGGGATTAGTATCTGTTCCTGAACCTCAAACACTAATTTTGCAGCATCTCCAAAAAATTGTTGTTGTTCTTTAACACAGTATTCCACGCATAGGATCCATAGATCCACAGATTCAGAACGTTTTAATGACTTAGAAGTAAAATCAAAGCATTTCTTGAAGATAAGAATTTTTCTTTCAGCACCCAGACAGATTGGTGTCAATTGGACCCCAGATATTATACTGAATACACCTCATCAACAGTCGTATAGATTTATATGTCGTAAGCGTAGTAGTAAGCTCAGGTCGCCATATGGATCCTTATAGCACACACGCAAGTGCTGAGAGCCGCCTAAAATGCACTCCGGTATCGTTTAACCTGAAGAACTTGTAGAGAAGTATCAGGCAATCAGCCTGAATAAATCAGGATTGAATCGTATTCGTAATATTTTATATAACCTTCATTTCCAAACGATTGATAATTCCAGTCTAAAACCAAATTGCTGTTAGTAAAACTTGGTAATTTGAATCGTCAGTCCAGAATCATTATCTGAATGACTTCAGATAAATTTAAAGGGAGGCAAATGAGGTGGAAACCCTATGGAAGTAAAGTAAGTAAAGATTTTAGGATACCATTAATTGGAATAGTTATTCCATCTATTTCTAACACGTCAGTGCCTAGATTGTGATACCATATTCTTCAGCACGTGCTGATAATAGCTAATACTTCGTTAACGTTAGTAGGTGTGAAGGGTTGTACAATCCGTTGTACAACCATAATTGATTCGACGCTTAAAGCAGCCTACAGACGAAACGATCAGCTGTACAATCTGTTGTAACATTGTAGTTAGTTTGACGGTGCACGTGTGGAGGAAAAAGAACGAGTTACTTGTCTTTAGGTTTTTATTTTGAACTTGTAGTATGACAAATCGTACAACCGATCGTTTCGTCTGTAGGTAGAGAAGTCTCCTTCAGCACCATAAAATTAGTACAACCTCCTCAACAAGTTTTTCAGTTTGAACCTCTTAATGTTTGGCACGTAAAGCAATCTTATCTGCGGTCCTGTAAACAAGACCATTACTACTACGTTTGATTCAGAATTGATGCAGAATTCAACGAATACTTTTCTGAGTCAAAATCGAAGCATATTGTCTTTACGAAATAATTATGTAAGTAAGTAAGTAAGTAAGTAAATTATTTATTTAGCGTTAGCTATTAGCATACACATAGATCAATACATATATAAATTACTAAATATTTCTTACTAAATTGTATTCACCTTATGCTAGTATATCATGCCTAATAGATATAATTACTACATTAGATATGCGCCAATGTGTATCTGTACAGTAAATCTTTGAATAAATTGAAATTCATAGCATTTTTAATGTCATGCGGTAGGTTATTATAGAGTTTTAGTCCTTGAATAAATACATTTTTAGAAGTTTGTGTTCTATTATAATGATTTATATAAAAATTATTTATACTTCTAGTTTCGTAGTTATGAATCTCATTGACAATTGTTATTTTTCTACTAAGATACCGTGGCAACATATTGTTTTTCAATTTGTGCACAAATATTACACTTTTGAAGTAAATTCTTTGTCTAACATTCATAAATTGCAGCGCATCTAACATAAGAGCTATTGGAGTATATCGATCACATTTCAATATAACTCTCATGGCTCTATTTTGAATTTTTTGGAGTTGCGCAGATTCATTTTTATTGAGATTTAATAATATTGTAGTACAGAACTCAATGTGTGGTGCAATGATAGCCTTGTATAATAGTGTTTTAACATACGTCGATAAATATTTACCCACCCTGTTAAGAAATCCAACCTTTTGAGACATTTTATTCATTATATATTTAGCATGTTCCTTAAAAAGTAGATTGCTATCTATTATTACACCTAAATATTTTATGCTATCAACTCTCTCCAGTTTAAAATTACCTACTTTTATATCAATGTTACTCAAATCAATATTATTAAGTTTATACATACTAGCTAAAACCATACATTTGGATTTCTCAATATTTATACTCAAACTATTACTATACAACCATTTACATAATAAATCAAGCTCATTATTCATTGACTGTACCATTTCATTTAAATTGTTACCACTAATGTAAATCATAGTGTCATCAGCAAACATGCAGATGTCTGATTTATTAACAGTTGTGATCATATCATTAACGTATAAATTAAATAGTAATGGTCCCAAAACCGTTCCTTGAGGCACACCGTGACTCACACTTTTTGAACATGATTCAACACCATTGTATTTCACTTTTTGAGTTCTGTTATTTAAGTATGAACCAAACCAATTAAGCACTATACCTTTCAAACCGATTTTGTCTAGTTTTTTTAATAATAATTGACGATTCACCGTTTCAAACGCTCTTCTAAAATCAATAAAGACAGCTAATACCATTTTTCCACTATCAATTTCCTTTAGCCATCTGTCACAAATGTCAGCTACTGCTGTTTCACATGAGTGTCCTTTTTTGAATCCCGATTGATTATGCACTATGACGCCATTTTTATCACAGAAATTGTCCAATTGTCTTTTCACGCATAGTTCTAACACTTTCTCATATACAGGAACTGTATTAATCGGCCTAAAATTTTCACACAAGTTAGTTCCACTAATTTTGGGAATTGGTGTTATGTACGATGTTTTCCAATCATCTGGAACTTTTCCTGTTTGCATAGAATTGTTAATTACATCCAACAACCTATTAGCAGAAACCAGGCATATATCCTTAAGAACATTTGAATTTATTCCATCACCAGCCACGTCTCCCGTATTCTTGAGTGATTTTATAATACTTTTAAATTCAGTCATTGTTACTTCTGTAAATGATATTAACTCTTTGTGTTTAGTTATGTTATTCAGAATAGTGTTGTCATCTAGATTCTGTATAGGTATGCTTCTTATAATATCATCTATGCTCGACACAAAGTATTCATTGAATTTGTCAGCTATTTCAAATGTGTGATGCACTTCTTTATTATTAAAAATAATACCTTTCTGTTGCATATTTCTTTTACTAGGTAGTAGTATTTTTAAGTTCTCCCAAAGTACATTCGAATTGCTTCTATTTTCATCTAACATGGACGTAAAATATTTTTCTTTTTCTTTTTTTATCATATTAACAACTTTATTTCTAGACTCTTTATATTCTTGCCACTTCTCTGTAGTTTGACAAAATACTGCGGCTCTATAATGTGTATCTCTAATGTTCATGGCTTCTATTATTTCAGTGTTAATCCACTTGTTCACTAAATATTGCTTAGGTATGACAATCCTCTTCATGGGGCACATTGTATCTAGAATATTCTTAATTCCATATCTCCAATCTCGAGCCATTTTATCTATATTTAGTGAGTTATTCCAATCTAACTGGAGAAGCAATTCGTGAAATATATTTATATTGTAATCCTTAAAAGTCCTTCTAAAAATTTCTGCTTTGGTTCTATTCTCAGTGTCTTCATAATCATTTCCGACGTCTATCGTTAATATGGAATGGTCACTGATTTTTGGCGTTAGGCAAACTTTGTGTTGTAAGTCTTTGTTATTTGTAACGATATAATCAATTAGTGTTGAACTTGTGTTCGTTATTCTCGTAAAATTACTGACTATCTGGTTTAAATCATTTCTATAGAATATATCTTTCATTTTTCTACTGTAGTACGTATCTTTACTATAATCTATATTAAAATCTCCTATCATTACTGTGTTTCCTCGAAAATTAGCAAAACCATCTATACAATCTTCAACCCATTGAAGAAACTGATGGTCCACAGTATTCGGAGGATGGTATAGAATGGTAAATAAATATTTTTCATTGCATATAATCAATTCGACACCCACCATCCACACGTAAGTATCTACATGTATATTACGTATTTTATAGTTCAATGTCTTATTAATATATACCAGTACTCCTCCGGTTCTTCTATTGTTTGTTGATGCTTTTATCACTTCATATCCATCTATATTAATTTCATTCGTGGTTACTTGGTCGTCTACATGTGTTTCTACCAAACCTAATACTAACGGTTTCCACTCATTACATAAATGTACGATAGAATCTTTTTTATTTAAGAATCCCTGACAATTGAAAACAACAACTTGTTTATTCATGTTTATTTCATCTAATTGCTATTCATATTTAACTTTTGACTTCACCCTTTCTAGAACCCTCTTATAGCATAAACAATCTTTGTCGAACGATGAATGGTTATAATCTAAATCAATATTAAATTTTTCCTTTGTTTTCACGCAATTAATACATTTCTTCAAATCACTATCACAGTCTTTTGTTTTATGGTCAGATTTAAGTTCAATTAAGCGTTTTATAGATATTGCAATTTGTAGTTGTTCAAGATATCAAGTCCATAACCAGTTCCCATAAATTAGATCCACATCAGGATGCACCTGAATATTATTATTCAATTCAAAGTTCAGAACGCGTCCACCAACTTTCTATTCAAAGGAGGTGCTTAGCATTTGGGGTTATACTTATAGTTCGTGCTTGAGGTTGTGCCAACGCTTGAGCACACGATTTGGACAGATTTATAATGACATTTAAGTCAAAATGGCGTGCTTATGCATTTGTACAACCGTAAGCATGAACTATAAATCTGTCAAAATCGCGTGCTCTAGCCTCTCTTAGAACCTCCTAGATCTCCAGATAATAAAATTGGTTCTTCCACAAACGATAAGAGTTGATAATTGCTCATAGGTCTCCAGAAGGAGGCCAATATTTATATTTGTCTCCAAAGATTGCAGATTAAGAACCGAAATATATCTTAACAGCACATAAATGTAATTTTACTGCTATTAATGTTCCACCACACCATCAATCAGTCGTTAGGACGCAAGTAAATCTGAGAAGAAAATTGTCACATGGTGCCCAAACCAGGTGTCATCATTTTGAAACCTCAGCATCAGATATACCTTCGTTTCATAGTCAGATATCGTAGGTACTGTGATTTATGAAAACAAGCACACTGGTTTGGAAACAAGGTTGAAACCTTAGTTTTAGAACAAGGTTCAATGTCTCCTGAAAATAGGTTCCTTGATTTTAAATCCAGCAGAAATCTAAACATCTAGGCTTCTAAAGTTAAATGTCGTAATTGATGGAATTTTGCTTGAAAATCCTTCTTGTCAAAACTACTTGTTTCAGAGCTTCAATAGTTCACTAGCATGCGGCATGTCTAACAATTAGAATAAGTTATTTCCATATGTGATACCTTTCTCTCACAATTTTTTTAACGACATCGAAATAACTTACATTGAGGTGACAAATTGTAATTCTTACAAAAGTCTGTGCACGGTTAAAAATGTACTTTCATAATGATGAACTACAGTATTCTATTTTACAATATTATTTATATGAGTTGACTGTGAAATTTCCAGACGAGGTTGCACCTCCTGTGTCACCTAAAAGGAACGCCTTTAAACTAAAATCGCAAGAGCTGTTTCTCATTCTCCCTCGCTGTGTTCTTTTCACGTACGTAATACGTTAGACGGCAAATTTCGTATCTGCACGCCACCCAAAGCTCCAGACACACAAGTAGTGTGATCAATCTACTACTCCCTGTGGAATTTTTACTTGGCAGGGTAACCTTACCGACTGGCTGAATGTGTATATATCTGCTGGTAAAACGAAGCCGATTCAGGAATCAATTTACCGCGAAAATACACCTCTACCCAACTTCGAATTCATTCCCGGCATCTGTATTTCCGCAGGCCATGCAAGACTGCAGCTGGAAGTAGCAGCTAACTAGCTACATTTTCTCTCCTGGACAGTAGTGGAATCGTCGTGGCGATTGGAAATTGTATTAGAGGTGATGAAGGAACCATTTTGAGTGTAATATAAAAGTCTTGATAAAGCTATATGAGTATATTTAGAACGTGAAATTTTAGTTTATAAAAATCAGTTTCGTCATGGCTTAGATTTTTATGGAAGTTTTTAAATAAAGCGGCAATTCGGATTGGTAGCTTGTAAAATTGACACTTTTTAGCATCATAAATAGTCGCCGATCCTCACTTGTTATTAATTAATAAAAGTTCATTACTGATGAATTGTTAATAGCAGCTTTTTCAATTTATACACGTTTGTTCAAAACTTGTGCGTAAAAATTATAAAGTAGTTAGCGCAATTTAATTAAATCACCTATGCGTTCTAGCATTGTTAGTTAGTTTGGAAATTGTCTGTTCATGGCGTTTTTTGGACATATATAATGCGGGTCCCGATTCCCTCTAGTACATCATGCAAGCTGGCGCCACACAAACAAGAAGCTCGAAATTAATTTAATTGAGACATTCTTCATTGAGGAGACTCTGTACCTACGAATCAATAGAGGAAAATATATATAGAATTCGCTATTCTGTTTCGTTTTCATGGCCACACGTGTATACCACACTCTACCGCACATATATTCGGAATAAAAGGGAAAGAAAAGGGAGAATTTTTTTGTAAGCATTGGTAGACCTCCACGTATACCCTTCTACGGATAGAATTCCGGAAGTGGATTGCGTTTGTGAATGCGACGCACGCTGGGCGAGTTTTACGGGTGCCAAAATAGGAATATAAGAATAAGAAGTAAATATGTTACACCTCAATAAAGTCAAAATGAAAGTGAAACGGCAAATATTTTGTCTATTTAGGACACGAAAGCCCGTGCGTAGTATATATTCCATCTACCCCTGCCATCTAGCGTTATGATATAAAAAAAGAAAGAAAGTGCCATTCAGTTGGCATCTTTCCATTCGCTTTTATTACGAAAAGATTTTCAGCGAAGTGTGTCAATCTTTCTGAGCGTATCAGTGTTCGGTGTTTTTCTGCTTTTTATTTTAGAAGATAAAAATGCGTTAGAATAAATAATACGTACAAGGTGTATGCCTCGATATAGTAAAAATCTGGCATTACGCTTAGTAATTAACGGGTCGATGGCCGCAGTGGTTAGGCGGCTGACTATTGTTGTGAGAGGACCATAGGTGCCGGGGTTCAATTCTCTGGAGGGACGGTGACATTTTTTCAGAGAGTTTAATCCCGGATCGACTTGCCATTCGCTGTTGGGAGCAAAGTGATTAACAGCGCGGCATCATAAAAGGCGATATTATGCTGTCACAAAGCCATTTAAAACACAACTTACACACACTAAACTACACCGCAAGAGTTGCATTGATAGCCAGACAAGCGATACAGTTTACGGAGTCACTGCAACTAAGCACCCACCACATTAAAAAAAAAATCAATCATTCACGACTAACGTGGATTGGACAATCGTATAATATCATGAACTTTCCTTTAAACTTATCTACCACCCTCCGGAAAAATTTAATAAAATAAATTAAGTCCCACAGCAGTACAAATTTAAAACTATATTCATTATTGCAATTGAGCAAAGATAATGGAATAGAACAAATAACAACATTATCATGTCTTCAAGTATACCCTGTTTTTACAAGCTTCTTTTGATTCTTAATAATTTTTGGATTTTTGTAACTGCCAGTCAAATAGAATAAGAAGAATAAGATAATTCGGGGTTCTGCTTCCGAGCCGCGAGGAATGGAGGTTTGCCTGTCTAGCAGGCAAGTGGATCCAAAACAAACAGTAGGGGTTGGGATTTATGAACCTAAGATCAAACTCTTTAGAACGGTAGGGTCATTCCCAACTATTTTTCAAGATGAAATAGATGCCATAGAACATTGCGTCAGGAATAACCTAAACAAGAACTTGAGGGACGCAAAGATATATATGCGGTAGTAGTTAGGCCGCTTTAAAAGTTCTAGCCCCTCATAGCTTTGAGTCTAAATTGGTCTGGGAATGTCAGATGAATGTGACGAAACTAGCGACAACGAACAGGGTATCCCTGTTGTGGGTACATGGGCACACAAATACCAAAGGAAATGATATAGTGGATGGACTTGCAAAGCAACGCGCTGATAAACATTTCATTTGTCCAAAACATTTCTTTGACGTTCCTAAAAGCCAGCTCAAGAAGTTCACGAATGAGAGACAAAAGAAATCTGGAGGAAAACAGCCCGACAAACACGAGCGAAGAAATTTATTAATTCCTCGCTAAATAGTAATAAAAAACTACTTCATCTCAGCAAGTCAGAGTTAAGGACTCTTACAGGCATTCTGACTGGCCACTGCCCTCTAAGATACCATCTTAAAAAGATGAGCAAAGTTGATCAAGACACGTGTTCGTTCTGCGAACTGGGAACTGAAACAGCCGAGCAGATACTTTGCGAGTGCAAAACATTAAGCCGGCAAAGGTTCCATAATCTAGGACAGGCGACCTTAACACTTGAACAGATCAAAGCCTTGGCACCCAAACTAATTCTGAGATTCATCAAGAACATTGGAATAGAAGGGTACTGTCGAGATAGGGTAATCACAATAGATCAATAGGTCGCAGTGAGGAAAGATGTTTGTAATCTGAACGACCTACCAACAACAATACAATACAACTGTCAGTCAGAAGTATTGTAATAGCAGTAACGATGAAATTAAAACAAAATGGCCAAAATACAAAAGTTTAAACAGTGAAAAGTAAGTGTATAATTGGACAGTTGATAACTATCTACATATTTATATATCTACATATTCTGCACATTTTATAAATTGAGAGAGAAATATTATAATAGCTACACCTACTAAAACCATTACAAATGACAAATGATAGATATGTATTTTGATGATATATCAGCTGCCAAAATATTTTGATAGTTGCACCGTGGTTGCACCTTTAAAAAGCGCAACAAATAAGTATCGAACGTGTTTGAACTATTACATTCGCCAACACATTTATTACATGTATCATTCCTTATCCTTGACATAAGTTGTTCAAGATTTTGACAGCTAAATGACGTTCTGGAAAAAGGTTTATAAATTTTGTTGATAAGTGAAATAGAAAGTTGCAACGCAAATCAATTTATAGCTCATATATCCACTTATCACTTACGTAATGTGTAACACTAAGTATCCGGAACGATTTTATGTGAAATACTTATTCAAAGAAGCCAAGAAAATGAGCGCTTTATTAAAAAAAATATCTCCTCCATGAAGACACTTTCAATCGTAGCAACAACCATACCCAGACTACAGGCAATCCGCACGCCAGCCGATTCATAAAGCTTAAGTCGCAAGCATGAACAAACTGATAGTTCTTCATGGTACCCAGGAACGGAATTTCGGATTATTGCGCGTGATAAATAATCAACACTATTTTAAAGTAAACGTGTGGTCCGGAATATCTAGAGAATATGCTGGTGGATCACATTTCTTCGAAGACAGTTTAACTAGAGATGTATACCTACTTGATTTTTGGACAAAATGAGTTAGATATGCTGCTAATTAATATTCCCCCAGATGTTATTGAGCGATATTGGTTTCAGAATGATGGTGCTCCTTGACATTTCACACGATTGGTAATCTTGAACCCGGTAATTATTCCACATAACTATTATTATTTTAGACAATATTTGAACACAAGGTATCTAAATTGATGGTTATCGCAACACCATAAATTTGATACAATTTCTTTAGTTTTGTTTTGGCTTTTTATTTTTTAAGCGAATAAATTGGATATGAAGCACTTCTTTATCGTCATACTGCATTTTATAGCTAAAATATTGAACGTAGGCATAGGATAAGCTATAGAAAAGTTGTAGAATATTCAATTCAACGTTTTCTGAACTAGTCATATACAGGATATTCCATTTGACTTAGCAAAGGTTTTTTATATTTTTCTTCAAGTTTTACATTTCCTGGGCACCCCTTATACTGTAGGTCGGTTACTAATATAGCGTTTTGAAAAACAAATGTTGCCTAACATACGACTAAATGGGACTAATTTAGAATGGAGAGAACAACGAAATATATTCTATTCCAAAATTTTAATATTTTGATGTTGGTATAACCCCATGAAGTTGTAATGAATGGTCACCGTGAGAGACCTTGGATAGTCTGATAACGTTTAGAACGTTTGCCTGAAAGTGTTGAAACTGAAAAATGACCGACTCCATAATTTGACAGTTTGTAACGATTCGCACTTTGGGAGAAGAATAGAAGTTGGAAATTATCAGTTCTTCATTATTTTGAGACAATTAATTAACAAAATAAAATTCGAAATACCTTATATGACTTATATGTATACTTTTTCAGGCGCTATCTAGATTTATAACAGATAATATCAACAGAAGTTCAGAAAATATTATATATATACAGGGTGTTAATAAAAAAGCTTTACACACTTTGGCGATAGTAGAGATGAAAACAAGAAAAAAATTCGAATACACTTAGGTCCAATACTCATTGGTTTTCGAGATAGAGCTTTTACAAAAAAAGTACAATAAACAACTTAGATAGAGATTTTATTAAAATACAACAAACAACGCATTTGGCGCACTCTAAAGTTATCGCAGAAGTTGTTCAAACTGTCGTTCTTGCTCTTGTAAACAAAGTTGCAGTCGTCGTCGAAGAGACTCACGCACTTGATGGTAAACGCCTAGAGTCTTTAGTTGTTGGCAGGCGTCTACAAGTCGCTGCCAAAATTCATCTTATGTGTTCACTTCAGTGGCGTGAACAAGATCTTTTAAGCACCCCCAAACAAAAAAATCTAAGGGTGTTAGATCAGCAGATCTTGGTGGCCATGCGACAGGTCCTCCCCGACCAATCCATCTGTTTTCGAACCGTTCACTAAAATAGTTTCTTACTATATGCGAAAAGTGGGCTGGAGCTCCATCATGCATAAAATACATGTTCATAATAACATCTAATGGGACATCCTCTAGTAGCTCGTTCAAATTGTTACGTAAAAAGTTTAGGTAGGATTGACCATTTAACCGATTCGGCAAACGAAATCGTCCAATTAAATAATCACCCACCATGCCTACCCAAACATTTATCGAAAATCCAAATTGATGATTTCTAACATGAATTGCGTGCGGATTTTCATCTGACCATTCGTGCATATTGTGAAAATTGAAAACTCCATCACGAGTAAAACTGGCTTCGTCTGTAAACAGAATGTTTCCAAGAAAATCAGGATTTATGTTACATTTATGTTCCAGCCATTGGGAAAATTGGATGCGCAGACGGATGAAGTAATTGCTCTTTAATGGTCTGCCAAAGAGATACATGATTGACGTTGACAGCTCTACTTATTCGCCTGGTACTCACACGAGGATCATTCTCTACAGCTTGCAAAATAATTTCTTCGGTGTGTTAGCAGCGAATTGTAGACGCCTGCCAACAACTAAAGACTCTAGGTGTTTACCATCAAGTGCGTGAGTCTCTTAGACGACGGCTGCACTTTGTTTACAAGAGCAAGGACGACAGTTTGAACAACTTCTGCGATAACTTTAGAATGTGCTAAATGCGTTGTTTGTTGTATTTTAATAAAAATGCTCTATCTAAGTTGTTTATTGTACTTTTTTTTGTAAAAGCTCTATCTCGAAAACCAATGAGTATTGGACCTAAGTGTATTAGAATTTGTTTCTTGTTTTCATCTCTACTATCGCCTACCAAAGTGTGTAAAGCTTGTCTATTAACACCCTGTAGAAC
Source organism: Holotrichia oblita (assembly GCA_023690525.1). Lineage (NCBI taxonomy): Eukaryota > Metazoa > Arthropoda > Insecta > Coleoptera > Scarabaeidae > Holotrichia > Holotrichia oblita. The sequence goes on from CM043022.1 coordinate 17,222,288, forward strand.
CGCTCTGGTAAGTGTCTCAATTATAACTAACTTGCGCTGACTAGTTTAAACGAAATTAGATTAATCTCACTGTCACAAAACAGTCTGATATTATACCGTAGTGGGGGTTAAAGACACATATTACGTTTTAACACAAACTACTATTTTAGTCTTGGTATTCAACTTACTACCCTACAAGCTGCGGACAAGATCAAAATGGCAGTTATGAGGTCGACAGCAAATCTAACTAGGTGTATTGATTGCGGTATTATCCGCATTTATTATATAGTATCAAGTCAGGTCGATGTCGTATGAAACAGTAGAATAGTATGGAACAGCGAGACCCGATCCAGACTTCTGGTCGTTCGGGGAATCTAACCAATGAGAATGCGCTCATGGCTAGATATAAGAAAAACAGAGCAAAAAAGTCAAGAAAAACAGAGCTGTCATTGTGGACATTTTAAATTATAACGGCAAGAAAAACCAGTATTAAGTTTGTAAATGAAATTAAGCGGATAGACAGGGTTTTTAATGGAATCAAGTTAAAGTTCAAACGCGGCACGGTAATTCTTAGAATTACGTGTGGGATAAATGAATCAAGAATTAAATATTCAAACGGACTTGATATTCATTAACAACGATCTGATTATTGGAGGGATCGTTCGTCTAGACTGATCAACACGTTGGTTGCGATCTCTCTGATAACAATATTGTTAAACATTCTACTAATCGCTTTATTCAACTGTATCGCCATTCAACAAGTGAAAGATTAGAAGGGAGCAAGTGCGAACACTTCGTTCTTTTATAAATCTCTGTACAACTCCAATTAACTTTAACTTCAACTGTTCGGATAAGGCAAAATCATTCGTACAGGAATTAAAAGTAAATATAAATTATAAAATTATACTAATTATGTCGTTTATTTTTAGAGTGGTTAGAAAACGCAGTTTCAGCGGTTATGTAATCTGAAACAGTGTATTAGTGATTATAAAGTCGCTTCTTTAAATATTGTGTAGTTTGACTGATATAACATTTGTCACAGACTACATACATAATTTAATGAAAACTATTCAAAATTTAAACCTTTTTATTTTTCTTAGCCACTGGAGCATTTGTATTTGTATATTTTTACGTATTAAATGTATGTATTCTTTTATGTGTCTTATAATAGGACATTAAACGTTATTATGTATTCTTATTCTATTTATTAAAATTTTTTTCAACGGAAAAAGAATTTTTAACGAAACCGTGATAATTTATGTTCTGGAATAAATTGATTTTTAATTAATTCCTGTTTTAATTAATCTACACATGGGAAGATATCTGGGATTATAAAGGTTATTAAAAAATAACTACTAACACATAATAACTCTGATTACTGCTACTTCAGTAGCAATTAAACTGAAATGCGGATTGATAACTAGATCTACCATGTTTGGTATGGTATGTTCCATATTTATTTTTACTTACATTTATTAGGTGGAACACAAATTCATACATTACTTTCTTCTATTATTAGAAAGAAACAGTGAATATTGCTGTCTCAGTTTTCCTTAGTAGAAATTGAAAGATGTATGTCATTGTGGTTTATCTTAGTAGAATGTTTAGACGCGTAGAATTCCCATCGCTCGCGCTGTAAACCAATCAATAAGGAGAAAAAAAAACGAAAAGAATAAATCCTTATCACGGAAAAACTTTTAGTTCGCTCCCGTTGTTTCGAAACATACGTCATGTTTTTATGACAACCAGCGGCACACAAAGAACACCGAGCAGATGCTTTTACCCTCTATATTTCTTCTTTCTCATATCGGTAATACATGTACACCTAAATATATGTATCCTAGGGAGCCCAGAGATCTAAAAGTACGTCGTAGGTATTAGTATATACCTATATACACATTTTCTAAGAGCTTTAGCGTGAGTATACAGAGCTGATATATTAAAACTGAAGAGAAATGACGTTATATATTTTATAGTAATAATAATAACGTCGATCTGTGACAGATTTCAGCCCTTATTCTTTGAAGAGCACGCCCTTATTCCGTTCAGGGAGACATTACTCAATTTACTTAAAGGGGAAGGGGGAGAGAGTGAACGAAAGGTCTGGCGCGGTAATAAACATACAACGAAGGTGAAAACGATGTGACTCATTCACTTGATTACCGTCAATATTGTGCTTTATTATCTGGAAATATTGAGGGACTCTCGCGTGTTCTGTCTCACTCTATCCACCTCTTTCGCCGATGTTTGGTTATATATTACTCGGGCACATGATTCAATCGGCTGCAGATGTCGAGCACAACTCGCTCTGGCGCCCAACGTGCGTAGGATGAGGGAGGATAGGAAGAAAAAAATACAGGCGAATATCGATTGCTAGCCGACAGCAGAAAATTAAGTTTGTTTTATGCCGAGTTGACGTACTAGGTACATATATGAAATGTAGGGTAAATAAAAGGAAGATTGGATTATTAAGATTGAGTGGATTGTTTATGTGATTTTATTTTCTCTGGAAATACGTTTCTGTCGTACATGTATGTAGCTATATATGGATGTTGTATGTAACCTTATAAACCTCTTTTGTACATATATTTATGTACACATATGTATCGTAAATATCTAGATAATAGAAATAGTACGCTGTCCCATTGCTTTTATGTATAAATGTTGTATAAATGTATAAATTGTTTCAATTTATTACCAGTCCCTATTACCCATCCTTGAATTTACAACTAAATTAGAAACAGTCTCAAAATAAAAAACTCTCTCCCTGCGTGTTACAATTAATAATTAGAGGCCATTATCATAACCATTAACTCTAATCACCGAGATAACAAGGGTAGGTGTTTTCCCCTAGTTTGTCCTTCAGGTATTGTTCATTTAATACGTGATCATTTCGTTCCACGGTATATCTTTCTACCTTAACGGAACGAAGCAATGCGATACCTTCGTAATCTGTCGACATATTTCGCACGCAATCCAAAGCATTTATCGCCCTAGTTAGGGCTATCTGCATGAGGTGGAGAGCGAGAACCGGTAAATGCACATCACACAATATGATCCGGCACGTCATATAGAGGACGCCCGAGGATACAGGAACGGATAGCACTGGCGTCTAATAGATAACACGGTCTATCCTCCTTATCAGCACGAATTGGTAGTGGGCGAGATTGGCCGAGGCAGCGTTCACCGTCACTGTGAGTCCTATGGGACTAAGCTCTGTCGAGATATTATCTATAGTGAGTTATACACTACTGTCCACGAGTTTAGTATCACCGCAACTGTAAAATCTGATTAAAATATCTACAGTCTGAAAAACTGTCATATCTCGCCTTATAATTAGTTTCTCGTTTCTCCTAAAAATTCATGGAATCATACCATAGTTAGCATTGTAGCAAATAGTTTGATTACAAAGCGAGAAACCTCATCGAAACTGCCTTACACAATCTAATTTGAAAAGACATTTGTGAAGAAGGAAATTTTTATTTGTGCATTCAGATCAATCATCAATTCATCATTCAGATTAGATCAATTAAAAATACAGCAGAGAACATTATCATTGAATCTGTCGTTGTTAGATGAAGCGAGTCAATGCTTAAAAGCAGAATCATATATGTTAACATGAGGAAGTCTATCTGCAAAACATTAGCTATGAAGGAATGCCCACAGAGAAGGATACTCTTACATTTACTGTGGTGACTGGTTATAAACAAAATCCTGAGGTCTTGGCTTTGATTGAAAGGGACAAATATGATGGTATAATATCAGCCCAAATGCAGAATTCCCTGAACTTAAGCTGTGTTTACAAGAGCAGCTTAATATGAATCCACACAAAATAGCTGTAGTAACACATAAAAAAGGACACTCACTATCCATAGTGGTATACACTGGGAGAAAAGCGAAATTCTCTACTAAAGTAAAACATCTGGGTATTCTCTTAGATCACCAACTTGCCTGAAGTACTCATCACCAAAAGAAGTCGGATAAGGCCACAAGAGCATTGTGGACCCACCGTCCTCTCTCTGACAAAATTAGACTAAAAGCAAAAGAAAAGCCAAGATAAATTGTGCTGCAAAAAGTACAATGACTGGCCTACATAAGCGTTACAAGTTCAATCCTACTATCTCCAACTGGAGCCACAGAGGCCCTTGTAGATCTGATTCCCTTGCACCTACAGTTTAAGACAGACTTTAAGACTTAGTGAGACATCTTCAAATTCTAAGACCCAGAAGAGCTGGCGAAATTAAAAGACCAGATAACAGTTAGGTTTGATTTTGACAAACAATTTTAAGTGGTGCTTCATAACCGCAAAATGTGAAAGTCTAGCGGACTTAAACTACACAATCTGTCCATAATTCGGTACCCGGATGGATCCAAAATAGACACAACAGTAGGAATATGTAATTTACAGACTGAAATGTAAGGTCTCGGTGGTTGGGTACAAGTCCAAAACCAGACAGAAATATAAACTATTGAACAATGTCTCCAAGAATATTTGAAAAGTTATTACCAAGGCCCACGCATGTACATTTTCTCAGATTCCCAGACTACACTGAAGGCTCTATTGGCATATATCTTTGAGTATACTGATGTACCAGGTTACCGGGGAAATGAGAGTAATGAGCCTGCTGATGATCCTACAAAAAGGCTTAGGGCATCAATCATTAGACCATAGCCATTGTGGAGCCGTACTAAGAACCACAGATAGTCTCATCCCTAGTAGTGGAAGACTGGAAGGGGATCAAAAAATCGCGCATTGAATTAAAATTCCAAAACTACGACATTAAAAAATGCATTACCGTTTCAGTCACTAAACCACTAATATCTGCTAAACCTCAACAAGAGAGATCTTAGCACCATTACCTATTGACCACGGCACCTCAAGAAGGCAGCCAAGTTAGATAACGATACATAGTGAAACGGTGGAAAACGTTAGGTGCTATTGCGTGGCGGTGCCCTGACAAAGTTACCGCCAACTTAAATAGCCGCATTTAGAACTGGCTGACGTCAGAGCCATAGTCCTCAAGTTCTTTAGAAATTTTAAGATCAATCGGAGGAAAGATTCAGGGTATTCACAATAGATCTTATTGGTCGTAGAGAGGAGAGGTTGTCAGTATCTGATCAGCCCACCATTAATCTATTGTACAGAACTTGTTAATCTGGAATCAATTGTCAGTATTTCGAAGAGTAATATACCTTAGAAAGAAATCCGAATTTTTAAATTCATATGACATTCTGAGATCTTTGAAGTTTTTAAGGGGAGGTTTGGATGAAAACTACTAAAAATAAGAATAAAAATTTTGGTGAACGGTGTAAATTTCTCAAACGGCTTTCCACAGCTTCCCATCGATTTCGTATTACAATTGTTCCACCACGGCACACCGGGACCCGTCACTAGGGAAATAATATTACGCCATGTTGACATGTCGACGTAATATCCATGTCCACTGTGTGTGCTTCGCCGCATGTATGCACTAGTACGTGTGAACTCACGTACTTAGATCTACATGTGTGGGTGAGTACGTCTCTACGACGATAACTCCGCTCACGACCTTCTTCCCCTGGCTTACGGCTTTTGTCAAATCACGTTCACGTATCTGGGTAGGCCGTGACACACATCCCGATATCGCGCGGGGTGTTATGGAAAGTCGCGTGTGTGTGCTAAGAGTGATAAAACGTATTCGATGGTATAGGCGCCTATAGGTATAGGTAAAACCCTTCTGGTATGTTTCTGACAGGGCGCGAGTGTATGCAGTATGTTTATAGATTGCTACTTAAGATGCCGACAGCATCGCAAGGATACGTTAGGTGGCTTGTGTAGTTGTTTGTCTCACGTTTTGCGCTAGGACAGGTCTCAAAACTGCTGCAAAATTAAATAATTTAAATTCGAAGAATGATATTTTCTATAGTAGAGATTCTAATGAAATGTGAAGGGTTTGATAGGTAGCATTTTAAGGTCCGGATAATACCACATACAATTCATAACAGTTGATCACGATCGAAAATGGCCTGCTTAAAACATCTCATAGCATATAGAGTACTCTAATTGTATCAATCTCAATAAATATGTACATATATTAACTCAGCTGAAGTCACATATCTTTGCTTCCTTGGTTGCGTATACATATATCTGTGGCTACTTAAGGGACAACGCCATGTTTGCTAGAAAGCGGGATGTGTGCACTATATACATACCTGCTCTTAATCGATACATTTTACACTAAAATAGGCAATGTCATAAACCAATCTTGAATGGAGATTATAAAAATTTGCCTTGCCAATGTCTGAACAATTAATAAATTACAAGTAAATCTAAAATGATCATACTAGACATACATATGTATGTCTTACAAGGGGCACTATGTTTGACTCCTATAAGGGCCAATGACATCAGCATTTCTAAAGAAAAAGTTTTTGAATTTCAGTTGACATTGGCCGTTGTGTAGTCACTGTTCAATAAAGTTTGTGAGAATTTAGCATTGGGCGTTTAACATAGTAAATTACTGCAAATAATAATTTATTGTAATGTGCTCTAGAGGAAAAGCATTCTCTCCTGGGTTGTGTAGAGCGTCGCATATAGGATAACACAGAGCACATGGTTTGTTCATAGAAACCCCGTTTTGGATTCATTTGTAACGTATAAATTACAATTTACTAAACAGGTTATAAATCAGACTACACTCTAATAGAGGAACAGCATAAGAATGTTATTAACAGTTATATTTAAGAACATCAATTTATTTACAGAAGCAGATAGTAAATGTCAAGGAAAACTGGATACCTACTATAAATCTAAATATTACTTTGGTATCTACTCCTATTTCAAGCCCTGCTCCTACCTTAGAACAAGACATTGAAGACATATTAACACAATGGGTTACTGGCAATTTTAATCTAGTACTTGTAGTTGCCAAAGAATGCTGTGGAAGACTATGCACCCAGTCGGGAAGACAATGGAGGTGATACTTCTTGCGGTGAAGAGATACAAAGAAAGTAAAAATCTGGAAAACGTATAAAGGTTAAGTCTTCTGAATCAAATATGCTGAATCGTAACACCGTAAAACAAGAGACTACACAAAAGAGAACAAGACGAAGGCGAAAAGTTGAAGACATTTTCATAGGAAATGGGAGAAAATCCTTAGAAGAAACACCAAAATCCCAGTGAAAAAACAGGGCTACTGTACATATCATTTCAGTAACCGTACTACTACCATCATGCAGAACATTTATTTACAATTCAACAAAAAAAAACAACTAAATGTAAGAAAATGTAAAATAGATACAAAAACGAATTTTTGCCATATCCCAGATTCCATGAAAGAGACTGATAACATTTTTCTTTATTTTTATTAGAGAGATTCATTTCCCAGTGAAAACAAAATAATTTTTTTTCAATTTACGTGTCCTGGTGTATAGGAAACTAAACATTCTTAAGCTGTAGTGTATATGGTTCTTTTATCTCATATCTTGAAATGTAATCAAGTTTGGAACAATGTTGAACTAATCGAATCGAAATTATTTTCAAATTGACTCAAACCCCATCGAAAGAAATAATAACAAAGCAAATTGTTCATAAGGGTGTTATCAGTCAGTAGATTATGGGATTATCGTTGGGCTTACCAATTCGCATTCTTACTGTAGAAATGTTAAACCTGGATTCAAATTTCAGCGATTTGGGTATTGAGTAAAGACACAGAGGCCATTGGGCCTTATCCGAGAACATCACTTTCATGAATCACAACTGTCATGAAAATCACGGCTATAAACTACAGCAACAAACACGACGTGTATCATAAATAAAAAATCTACAGTGAGTGTTTCTGGAATTTCCCATGCAATTCGCTAATTTGAGACACTTGTGAGACGTAACCATTCACAAAACTGAATTTTACAAAACTATTGCGTGAAATATCGTTATCGGGTTTACGTTTAATTGAATGACCAAGGAAGCTAAAGCTTATGCCGATTGCTTGGCTGGGCGATCAACTTATACAATGTATGTGACGTCATAAAGTGGTTGCAGTGTTGCTTTCTAAATTTTGGCGTAATGCTATTCAAATTGTCGATAAAATAATAGCAGATGGTATAGAAACTTATGTTGTAGGACAAAATTTAGACAGCAACACAGAATCCACGCTGTGACGTCGCATGCTTTGTATAAATAGTTTCGAAGATCACTTACCACGGGCATTTCGTTCAAATTTGAAATATCGGGCAAGATGTGCGCCCTATCTCGGTTTCATATGTAGTACTAAATATTGTATTGTTGCCAAATCTTTGTAAGCTTTGCATGTAAAGGGACCTCTCAACAACCTCAAACATCAAAGAAGGTTTTAATATAAAGAACGAAAAAGTTTTTAGCGTTATTGTGACAAAAATGTTTTTTATTGTTCTTACTCTTAAGAAATCTGAATAAATATGCTTATAACAGTGTGTGATATGGCAACAGTACACGGTACCGAAAATATCTAGAATAAAAATGCAAATCATCAGCAATTTTTTTGCGAAGTTATAAAGAAAGCCAGTTATAAATTTTGTTATTTATTAATTATTATGTTTTATTTTATTAATTGTTGATGGACTTACAATCATTCATTGTAATATTTAGGTAAAAATTTATTTTTATGACTTTTCCAAGTGTGCGCATATGTAAGTGTAAAATTCCAGGTTGCAAAAGTCGATATTAACATTTATTTACAATTCAACAAAAAAAAAACAACTAAATGTAAGAAAATGTAAAATAGATACAAAAACGAATTTTTGCCATATCCCAGATTCCATGAAAGAGACTGATAACATTTTTCTTTATTTTTATTAGAGAGATTCATTTCCCAGTGAAAACAAAATAATTTTTTTTCAATTTAGTTTTTTTTAATTTGGCCCGATTGCTTTAACAGTCTATGTAATAGTTGGGACACTTTTTTTTGCTTAAGTTTGACCCATACTTTGTACTTGCGAAAAATTAAGCATTAAGCAAAAAAGCAAGTTAAACATCATTTCCATAATAATTCTAGCAACATTGCTTGCGTACTCTTTTGGATGTTCGTGACACAATTTCTAGAGACGTGAAATTTAGAGTTGATCTGCACCAAGCAGTGCAAAATCAATAAATCATTTCACAGAATGATCGCCAGCTAGTGCTTAACTATGACGCCATTTGTACTCAGGACAGACACCTCACTGACAAACAAATTTTAATGCGGATACACAAGCTCACAGAAAAATATTTTATAACAAGACAATGCTTTGAAATAAATAAATAAAATTCATTAAACTAGGTAACCTGATCAATTAGCGACATCTCACGAGTAAGTTCCAAAGTTAATTTGTCAAATACTGGTCATGTATGTTCTTGAAGCTAGTGTGTTAACTTTTGAAAACATTAATATACTTCGTGTTCAATTTTCGCAATTTGTCACTCATCTACGATTTCTTTCTTATATTCTACTCGTTGTTAAAAAATTAATATGTTAATATATTAAATCAGGAATTAAAAGGTTGTTAAAAAACTATTCTCGTTATTTTTATAAGCTAAGTACCATATTTCTTCCAAGAGCATAATATCTTCATGTTTAATAGAAAATATTAAATTGTTTCTAAATCGGCCAATAGCTATAAAAGATTAATTCTGTTACAGACTCAGTAATCTATTATATCTTTTCCCCACCTTAAGTTAACATTTTGCAATTCTCAAGTTTAATATACCACGACTTATTTGCCTTAGACTCTCATACATCCAAAGCTAAGTTATGCCGCTTTTCAGCAAAATCATGACCGTCCTCATATTGCCGCTGTTATATTGCGACTACAAGTACATATATGAGATAATAAACTAGCGTCATCTCCAAAAATCGAAAGCGAGGGTTCCAGTTGCAAACGTCAATCTGATCCTCTTCATATATATACCGCACACTTCATATCTCACCACACTTGACGCTTTCAAAACACGAACAACATGAACAAGTATGTAGATGATGAGGGTGTTTCTGCAACAATTTATAAGAAAAATTATATTAGATTGATGACACTTAATCGATATCGGAAAAATTTTGCATACATCAGCTTATCCCGTCCAACTCGTCTCGCACCCTTCGTTGAGAGAGATCAAACGCCGCCACCCTATTACTTTCAAATGTGTGCATGTCGTCGCCGTACGAACACGAGGCGGCTACTCTACTCGGATAACCTGAAACGCAAACTACAACGCAAGCCGCTCCCTGTGTGTGTAAAAGAAGAAAACGGAGACCTGCACGGTAGCGTACACGACATGTCAGGAATGTGTAATTACCTGAGACTAGCGAAGGGGTTTTTCACCCGAGACACATACAGGAATCGAATCCTAGCGACGTGGCATCGTCAAGGATGAGTTGTACAAAAACCCAAGAGTGTCGTGTCCTGGTGTATAGGAAACTAAACATTCTTAAGCTGTAGTGTATATGGTTCTTTTATCTCATATCTTGAAATGTAATCAAGTTTGGAACAATGTTGAACTAATCGAATCGAAATTATTTTCAAATTGACTCAAACCCCATCGAAAGAAATAATAACAAAGCAAATTGTTCATAAGGGTGTTATCAGTCAGTAGATTATGGGATTCTCGTTGGGCTTACCAATTCGCATTCTTACTGTAGAAATGTTAAACCTGGATTCAAATTTCAGCGATTTGGGTATTGAGTAAAGACACAGAGGCCATTGGGCCTTATCCGAGAACATCACTTTCATGAATCACAACTGTCATGAAAATCACGGCTATAAACTACAGCAACAAACACGACGTGTATCATAAATAAAAAATCTACAGTGAGTGTTTCTGGAATTTCCCATGCAATTCGCTAATTTGAGACACTTGTGAGACGTAACCATTCACAAAACTGAATTTTACAAAACTATTGCGTGAAATATCGTTATCGGGTTTACGTTTAATTGAATGACCAAGGAAGCTAAAGCTTATGCCGATTGCTTGGCTGGGCGATCGACTTATACAATGTATGTGACGTCATAAAGTGGTTGCTTTCTAAATTTTGGCGTAATGCTATTCAAATTGTCGATAAAATAATAGCAGATGGTATAGAAACTTATGTTGTAGGACAAAATTTAGACAGCAACACAGAATCCACGCTGTGACGTCGCATGCTTTGTATAAATAGTTTCGAAGATCACTTACCACGGGCATTTCGTTCAAATTTGAAATATCGGGCAAGATGTGCGCCCTATCTCGGTTTCATATGTAGTACTAAATATTGTATTGTTGCCAAATCTTTGTAAGCTTTGTATGTAAAGGGACCTCTCAACAACCTCAAACATCAAAGAAGGTTTTAATATAAAGAACGAAAAAGTTTTTAGCGTTATTGTGACAAAAATGTTTTTTATTGTTCTTACTCTTAAGAAATCTGAATAAATATGCTTATAACAGTGTGTGATATGGCAACAGTACACGGTACCGAAAATATCTAGAATAAAAATGCAAATCATCAGCAATTTTTTTGCGAAGTTATAAAGAAAGCCAGTTATAAATTTTGTTATTTATTAATTATTATGTTTTATTTTATTAATTGTTGATGGACTTACAATCATTCATTGTAATATTTAGGTAAAAATTTATTTTTATGACTTTTCCAAGTGTGCGCATATGTAAGTGTAAAATTCCAGGTTGCAAAAGTCGATATTATTCCAATAATTTGCCCGATTATCATAAACATTTTGTCACCCTCCCTTCTTATGATAGAAAACAGGTATGGTTGAACTTGTAATGAAACGGTCTTTGTTGTGGGCTGTATGTGTATAAATCTCTTGGGCGCCACGGAATATGATCAAATTCTCCTTGTGAACTCACGATTACGAAAGCTACTGATACCGAAATAAAGAAATTAATACCCTTGACTAGCAAAATGTAGGCCGCAATCGCTCTTAATGTAATAAAGAAAAACATGTACTTACTTTACAAATTTTCTTATAATATTTTCTTTATACGTTCCCAGGACGTGCGGTAAATGTAGGATTTATAATATTTTAACAATAAATAATAACACCAAAGACCAAGACTTATTTGACACTGAATAAATAAATTGCAGCGAATGAACGAATAACAAATATATTAAATAAAATGAATGAATATATATTTACAGTATTATAACACATAGAACAAAGTCTTAATATTAAATGCACCTTTATTAAATGGAGAAAACTACACGGTTAAATTACTAACGAACTAACAGAGCTAAATATATGTATGAATTTAAGAGAACAACAACGGAAAAATTTATATAAAAGCAATGGCTAATGACTTTATTGAATACGAGCTCGTATCTATGAAAAATAATAGTTTTATGGCCAAATACCTTTACAACTTATCTCTTTGCGTTCCCGCCGAATGTCCGCTTCTTTCTTCGTGCTTTGTCTTGGGGCTTCGGGCGTGTTCTTTCTTGCAATCTTCTTTACCAGTATTTTTATATATATTGGTTACGTGCTGGACCTTCTCAGTAACCACGGCCGTACGTTATACTGATTATTTAAACAAATATAATAAACACAAGAACACTAATTGGCCCTAAATTGACAAATATATTTTACGCTAATTGCGGAGCGGACTAGACTCCTCAGTGTCCAGACGGGAAGCGTTCTATGCGGGGAGTCGAGCCGAATTCCTACGCGGTACAGTTCTAATCATAAGTCACTTGTTTGCTCGTTGTCGGTTAAAACCGATACATTTTTTAACTATTCAGAATACATGAAATTCACGGAAGTCACGGAGTCACGGAATATATAATATTTCTAATATATATGTATATAATAAGTGTATTGTAGTTGTTGTATTAAGTTACTATTAATATCAAGTTACAGAATGTCATGTCAATGAGAATGTCAAGCTAGTTGTATTTTGACTAATATATTTTTGTGTATTATTTAACGTGTCTGAAATATACATAATAATAAACACAAAACATGGTGTCAGGTGTGAATGTTAATAGAGTGGAATAAACTGGAATAAATACAACCTTAGTAAAATAGTAAATCTATTTGATTTGATCTTTGCACGAGACTTGTCATCGTCGTGATTATTGACACATTAGTTGTTCAAAATGGAATTTAAAGTACCTCCTGCTCTTGAAGTAATTGATCCGGATAATTGGCCAAGGTTCAAACAGCAATTTAATATTTATATGAAGGCCACAGGAAAAATAGATTTAAAAGATGAAGAAACGAAAATTGCTATTTTGTTGAACATTATTGGAGATGCTGGTATTGATATATACAATACGTTCAAAAAGAAGAACAAGAAAGGTTAGATACTGTTTTAGCAACCTTTGAAAATTATTTTACACCTAAGAAGAACTTGACCATGGAAACCTTCAAATTTAATAACTTGTATCAAAAGTCAGGAGATGTCATTGAAACATACATAACTGAGTTAAAGAAACAGGCTCAACGCTGTGAATATCAGACAATTTAATATTTTTAAATAAAAAAATAGTAGTACCCAAAATACTGCAACTAGAAATGATCAAGTTAGTGCATGAAGGGCACTTTGGTTTTCACAAATGCATATTGCGAGCAAGACAAATAATGTATTGGAAAAGTCTAACAAGTGATATTAAAAACTATATAGAACATTGTGAAATTTGTCAATTAAATCAACGGAGTAATTGTAAGGAAACCATTATAAATCATGCTATTCCAGATGGTCCATGGAAACATCTACATACTGATATATGTGACATAAACGACAAGAGTTATATAATAATAATAATAATAATAAATCACTTTATTGATACATAACATACATACATATATCATATATCAAAAGGAATACATCAGACACAGTCTGCTATTAATGTATTCCTGTCTATTTGATCATTATACACGTTAAAGGAAAGAAACTACTCTCTAAGATAATGATAAGAGAAAAAAAAAAATTGGAGTATTAAACAGCTCAACACATTTATTACAAACTTATGTACATAATTACTACACACTTATAGCGACTGAAGCGTTATGAGGGAAAACTGAAAGAATAAATAGAATAGTGATTGAAAGATGTATAAAGTGAAACACAGTCTAAGCAGCAAGAAGTACCTGCTTATATCTAGTTTTAAACATTCGTAGAGATAAGTGCGGAAATGCAAAAGGAACAGAGTTCATAACCTAAGTAATTTGATAAGAAAAACATCTTTTAAATGTCTCGATCTGATGTCGTGGTGTTTCAATAGTATGTCTGTGACGAATATTAATATTAATATATAGTTCTTATAGATGCGTATTCCCATTGGATTGAAGCTGAAGAGCTTAAAAATAAAAGTGCTAGTGAAGTAATAAAATTTCTTAAACAATTGATATGTAGATATGGATCGCCAGATAAATTGTATTCTGATAACAATCCTTTCAACAGTGCACATCTAACTGATTTTGCAAACACCTGGAATTTTCAGCTTAATTTCTCAAGTACTCACCATCATCGCTCTAATGGGTTGGCTGAAAGAGCCGTCGGAATTTTTAAAGAAATATCTAAGAAAAACTATGACATCAACTTGGGATTAATGGACTATAGAAATACACCGTTACCACAAGTAGGGTACTCTCCTTCGCAGTTGTTTTTAAATCGAATAATGAAGTCAAAGTTACCAGTAAACACAGATTTATTACAACCAAAGTTAATCAATTCCCAAAATGTTAATAAGGTAAAGAAAGAACTACTACAAAAGCAAAACGACACCTATAACAGGACAGCCAGGAATTTACCTTATCTACATGTTAATGATAACATTTTAATTCAGTGGAAACAGGGCTGGAAGAAAGGAAGAGTAATACAAAAATGCAATGACCGCTCATACATTGTAGAAGACCAAGAAGGAAACAGATATAGGAGAAATAGGATTTTTCTTAAGAAGACCAAATTAATCTTTGAACGAAAAACAAATTCAATGCTTTGTGATGATTTTAACTTTAACAATCTTGAAGAATCTGAAACTTCAACTAATCCTGTCAGCTCTGCGGCAGCTGATTCTATATATCCTAAAAGAAAAGTCAAACTCCCTAGTAAATTAAAAGACTTTATTGTAGGATAAGGTTATATATGTAATAGTTTCGTTAAAAAAAAGAAAGAACGTGTATTGTAGTTGTTGTATTAAGTTACTATTAATATCAAGTTACAGAATGTCATGTCAATGAGAATGTCAAGCTAGTTGTATTTTGACTAATATATTTTTGCGTATTATTTAACGTGTCTGAAATATACATAATAATAAACACAAAACAATAAGTACTTGTTTTCCTTACTACATCAATATGTCTAATAAAATAAAATAAATCGCGTCCCGTTACAAACTCTATTCAAAGCTATAAGTTGTGCAGATTTAAGCCCCAATCGTAGATTTGTTGTTGTGTTGCTTCTAAATCAGAATACTTAAAATTCTAGTATGAAAGCCTTGAAAAATTTGAGCACTGACAATTTGAAAGTTTAACAAACCGTCAGATAAGATCATCACTACCGGTGAAAGTGGGTTGCATTCATACTCTTCGAGGTATTATTTTCTTGTCGAATAAACTGGACATTTGGGAACAAGATCATTAAATCAAGATCCCGTGGAGAATCTGTTTCGTGTCATACGTCAGTGTTGTGGTCTTAATACAAATTCAAGTTGTCACCAAATTATTGCCAATTTTGAAACTTGTATTTTTCAATTGTGAGGAAGATAGTGGGTATATCTGAACTAATCTACATCATTTATGACTTCTATTGAGCCTGAAGGTGATAGAAATAGTACGTTGGAAAAGAATTAATTTGAAGATTCTTCTCTAAAAATGAAAATGGTTTAAATTATCAAGCTGTCACCTATGCATGTAGAACCTAGCACTAGAAGGCTTAAATTTATCTGATTGTGAGGTTTGTAAATCGTCTTTAGTTTCTGCTAATGCAGAACCCCATCATACTTGTACAATGTTTAAGGAATTTCGTTACACAAACAGTTTTCTTTATCCCACTCTTAGTTTGGTATTCTTATGTTAATAACATTTGCGATAGGATGGTTGTGTTGTTAAAATCGTTTGGTCATACAAATTCTGTTCAGAAAAAATGTTGGTAACTTTGCGGAAGGTTAGGTTTTCATGGTACACTTGTATTAACAGCGATCAGCAAACTTTAGTTCAAGAACAATTGTTAAATATATCTATAAGTTTAATTATCAGGAAATTTCATGACGACATTTGTTGGTCTTCTAATGACAGATCTCTCAATCGAAACTCGAGAAAGGTTAGGCAGCTTATGCATTTCTAAGACAAATTAAGTTATTGAATTAATTTTTATTTATATATGTATGTAAATACGTGTTTGTGATTTCTATATTTATAGATATATCGCACTGATGAGATCAAATAAGATTGAAACACTTATTTAGAGCACATTTAAAACCAAAAGGAAATATTACAGTACACTGGAACCTCGTCTATATCCGCAGTCGGATCACTTACATCCGCTCAAGAGGGGTCCCCACTCTTATCCCGTTAGCGGAGAGAAAAGGCCATGCTACGCGCTGATTGGCTCATGTGAATACGTGCACTATCGGGTGGTGGATGCTGAGCGGATATAAATGAGCGCTATAGTGCGGATATGAATGAGGGTGCATATAAGTGAGCGCGGAGATAAGCGAGGTTGCAGTGTAATTTAAAAATTTCGCCATCGCGGTTGTTTACGAAGTTAGTACCCCATATGCTCATCAGAGTGTGCTAGCGTGAGGGTGTAATTTTTAACGTAGAATGAGTCACTCCTTCTTGACACTTACTGAGGCGGTTAGCATCGCACAGTATATACTATGAGTCACATAAAAATGGGGCAAGTCGTAATAGCAAAATAATATTATCTAGGATGTGAAATAACCTGATGATATTCTAAACAAATTATCATTTAATTTGACAATTTTACATTTCAGAGATAGATGATACGTTAATATTATATATAACACATATACAGGGTGTAACAATAGTGCGACATTCTACCATATCTCAATTTTTATGCAAAATACAGCAAATATTTACCAAGAAAAGTTGTTTAGTTTTACAAAATTTATAACGTAAGTAGTATCTTTACATTTTTAAATCGAAGAGGTTATATATGATTACATTTTTTGATTTCCTGAGGAATTTTAAGGCAACTTCATACAGGACCATTTTCAATTATTTTCATTAGTTTACAAGATATTGACATTTGTTTGAAAATTTTGACATATTGCTCTCTTCAGAAAAATGCCATTATTTCGGTAACGAAAAAATGGAACATTATGAAACTTAACATAACGTTAGAAGCATCTCCTATGATGATAATAAAAAAATGTAGACTTAAATACGTTATACAGTTGTTCTAGAAATCAGTGTCTTTTTGAAACAATTGAAATACGAAAATTTTAATTTTTTCAAATCGAAACAGTATATTTTTATAGGTGACTTGAAAGCGAAATTTAATTATCTATTAGTTTGGATAAAGCATGTACATATGTAAGTAGTTAAAATTAATAGTTTTAAAGATATTTCAAATTACTCCTGTATAAAACCCT
Organism: Holotrichia oblita; assembly: GCA_023690525.1. Lineage (NCBI taxonomy): Eukaryota > Metazoa > Arthropoda > Insecta > Coleoptera > Scarabaeidae > Holotrichia > Holotrichia oblita. The sequence continues at coordinate 17,239,807 of CM043022.1, forward strand.
GTATAAAATAAATTAATTTTTTTATGTTTGGTGGGTGATTGGTGCTTAATAAAACTAATATTTCGTAAAACCACCGTTTTACTCAATGATGCTGTGAGGACGTTGGGGTATTGAATTAATTAAACTTAGTCTGTATTCTGATTCTAATTTCTTCCTAACAGTTTTCGATTGCTTACCACAACTCTTGTGAATGTTAAGGTCTAATTATTATAAATTTTCTTAACAATACTACCCCAGAGATTCTCAATGGTATTCATGTCGACACTGTTGGCCGGCCAAGGCAGTGTAGGGACCTCGTTTTCTTGAACCCATTCAGTAACAACATGCGAAGTATGAATGAGGCTGTTGGCTTGTTGGCTGAAAATGTAATAAACTATTTTGATTGTCGTTTTGGAGTGTTGGTTCAGTGCTAGATTTTTGTTCATTTTCTCATTGTTGGGGATGAGCTCTCTCTTGGTGAGATCACAGAGTGATTCTGAATGTAGATTATATCGGAATGCCGCGCCTTTCTATGCAAGACTATTGGCAGATTCGTTGCCCTCACACCCCCAGTGACCTGGAGGTAGTTAAGTGCTGCATCGTTATTCGCAGTATTAAAATTTATTGTTCCTGATCCAACATTTCTTGTTAATCTTGGTTCACGTACCCACCTCTAATTAATTATCAGGATAGTACTTAATTTTACTCACACTGAAGTCTTGGATGACTCGTCGTAATGACGATCCGTTCTCCAACTTCGTCACTACTACAGCTTTATTAACTGTACTTACACGTTGAGGCATTTTCAAATTGAATAGACACACAGAATTAAATAGGTATATCAAAGTGACAATTTCCGGATAAAAAAATTCCAATATTGAGCAAATTACGGTTCTTTAATTAATTGTTTTTAACTTTGTCTTCTAGCAAACGTAGAACCGTAATTTGCTCAATATTGGCATTTTTTTAAGCTAATACTAGGATGCCATGAGAAAACTTTTACTGACTAAACTTTGTTGGTGAAATATAATAATAATCATAGAGTAATTAACATGTTATTTGGCAATAAAAATAAAATAAATAATTTATAAAACCATGACGAAATTTGAAGCTAATCGTATAAGGCCATGAGCAAAATGCAAACAAAACAATAATTGTTTATTAACTGTCAAAAGTACATGCGTGCGCGTTGTAGTTGTGTCAAAAATGGATGCATATTCAAATGCTGGGCGTGTGAACAGCTTAGAAGTGTTTTTTTTTGCGTCATAGAAATTCAGCACGGGCAACTGAAATGTATATAGATCGCTACCCAAATAGTCGACAGCCGCATCCTCGCACATTTGCCACATTAGAAGAAAAATTGCGAACTCACGGCAGCTTTTCTAGCATTCCTAGGCATAGGCAAAATGCGAACAGAGAATTTCCGAATTTATGTCTTCATTCAACTAAGCACCCACCACACAGTGAAAAAAAAAATAATATAAAATATTGAAAAAACATAGTTCAGCTAGTTCAAGGTTTACATGATAGCGACTACATTAAGGTGCGTATTGACAGTGCGAGGCAGCGCACTCCGAGCAGTTCACGTCGCATGCCTCAAGTTGAAGCAGCGTAGAGTGACGATCGCATGCTCAAGGCGAACTGGACGAACTGACAACGAACAGCGCACAGATCGAATCTTTTCAACGTGGCGTCTTCATCGCGAAAGGTATCTATTGCTGCTGCTGCGTACAGTCAGAGAAAAAATAGTCGAGACATACTTACGCTACGCGCAGTTTACCATCTCATTCGCACCCTCTCCCGAGTTTTACATTCTGTGCGTGTGCGTACATTCAATTATGAAAAAGAAACAACGACGTAAGCGACATTGGTGGGTCAAAAAATTATATCGAGATCGTTTAGAATATAGTAATATACAAGTATAATTCGGAAATGTCATTTGTGCTTACAGGCAAATGGTGGACACTTTGAATACTTATTAAATGAAATCTATTAAAATTAGTCTGTTATCTTTTCGTTATAATATTAATTTACTATTTTATAAATTATTTATCTTATTTGCCTTGTCAAATAAAATGTTGATTCTTTTACGATTGTTAGGATTAACTCCAAATTAGATGATTTTAACTTGTCATGCGCAGCGGTCAGATAAAAGTCAGACTAATGGTCAAATATACTTAGTATTAGTTTTGGTCGCATAGAACAGTTCAAACGTAAATATCTCGTTAATTATTAACTTTCAGCCTATACATGTTCGATAGTTTCTTATAGACAATTAAATGATATATTGATTTATTTAATAAAATACAGGGTGTTCCATAAGAAAATGACTAAATTTCTGGTTAAACCGGAAGTTGATTTTACGTGTTTGTACTACTAAAATACTTGAAATATGTAACTGCCACACTTCCATATATAAAATATTTCCTATTGCTTTCAAAATTCCTGTAATTTCACTTGCCCTAAATTTACAATCACCCTGTATATTCGTCGACCATCAATTATTATTATTAATCTAGAAAAGTTCTTTACTGATCACTGATTGTTTGTAACAACTTTTGAATTCATATTGTGTCTGGTAAAGGTGTCTTCTATAGGCCCAGCAAAAAATATTTCGTCCGAGATTTTAAGATGAGGATGCAGTAATTTAATTGCCAACTCTGGTCAACAAACATTAAGCTAAGGATAAGTCTATAGGTTGGCAATAATAATTCTCATGTCACTTATAAAAACGGAGTGATTTAACTGTCAACGTGTATCGGTCAAGATTAAATTAGGATAACTCTATCGACCGGCAGCAATAATTCGCTTGTCACCTATAGACGTGGATAACTAACGCTGTCAACATGATAAACGATACGGTTCATCACAATATACGTTTGTCCAAAATTATGTGTATATACTGATGTCCAAAAGTAGAAATCTGATTTAATATTGATGGTCTTCTTCGAATAAATTCCCCTAGATGCATTCCGTTTTCAGTTCTTTCTTTTTCAAATTTATCGAATAATATTTCCAGGTGAGCATCTATTTTAATATGTATTACATGCATCATTGAGTGCATCGCTTATGACGACGTAATGTATGTACATATGTAAAAAAGCCGTGGTATCGTTTACATGCATCTAATTGCATAGCAATTGTGCTGTAGACCACACATAAAAAGAGACAAGTAATTGAGCCACATCGCGTGGATAAAACTTAAACCGTAAGTCATCACAGACAACACAAAAACAATTTTATTCGCAATTGTTCCTTGCACTACAGGTAGCTGTTCTAGAACATTCTTGACTCTCTGTACAAAACGAAGCATCGATGTTGGCGATGTTATGGAGCCAGACTAGGGTGCAAGGGGAAACTCGTGAAAGGGGTTAGAAGACGGATGAAGAGCCGGTGGCAGGTTATAAATGGCAATCGTCAGGATATCACAGCGAGGTGTTATAAGGGATGTCTAACGGATTATAACCCTCTGCTGGTGTTGCTAGCTCGGCATTTTCTTACCGAGGGGTTTTGTAAGATTTAGATAAGTCGGCGGAATTATTGTAACTGGAACAGATTATTGCGACACGAGTTCGCGAGACCCGCTCCAGGAAGCTTCTAGCTACGGTGGCTTTTTTTTCGGCATGCGGTTCGTTGAGGTTCTTTTGTTATTCGTTTCTCCCTTGTTATACGGTTTTCGCGTATCGGTTTAATTGAACGATGAAACGGTGTAACTATATTGTTAATTTTCCTCGTGTTTAAAGGACAAAAAAAAACAAGAAACAAATAAGAGCATAATCGGTTGCTATCAATTTTCTCGGAGTATATTAAAGCAAGTAGACGGGTAAGTAGGTGCAACTGATTTTGTTTTAATTAGTTCTGGCATCGTTCAAATGATATAACTTCTTTCTAAAAAATTGAAACTTTGTCGGTTGTTGTTCGATTAAAAAAGAAGCAAATTTCGCTGCCACCCCTCGTTCACCCTTGTTGTTGTACCACAGTTTTCTACTACTGTAAGTGATCATTGGGATATTGATAAATAGTTTAAAATCTTCTGGCAACTGTATTTAATCTTAAAATTTATTCTGGCAGTGTCAAAACCCAATACGGCTTCCACATAAAAAAAAGAAAATTGATGATGGCCGGTAAAAACCGAAACGTTATATAAAAATTGCAAATACTATGTTATTAGATCAAAGATCAAAGGTAGCCTTAACAGCCTGTTTTTATTTTTTTACCTGAAAGGACAAGTAATGGTGTTAGGGCTAAATGTAGGAGACCAGCGTCTTGTTTATTTTCTTAAGATCGCAAATGTTATTTCTCACAGATTCACCTTTCCTTTGAGTTTATTACAAATACAACATTTAGTTAGATTGTGTCTTCATCCAAATTATAATACAAGTTATTCTAAAAATATCCGGAATGCAGGGAATGGAAGTTTAAAACATTGTTAAAGAGATTGGAAGCTGGAACTTGCATTTTCAACTATATAAACAGATTAAATGATGTAAAGGATCTATATGAAAACCTATTATGGATTATGAAGTTTACAAAAAAGCTATATATGCAACTACAGAAAATGATAGTTCTTCAATACACCTATTGACGATATTTCTGAGAGTTGCAAATATCGGAATTTCTGCGGTGTGAAACAAAGCGCAACTAGAATTCAGAATAGTTTATTGTTGTGGTTTTCCAGTGAAAGGCCAAGGGCGAAAATGAAAAATTGATACTTCAATTCTGCATGTAATAAATCATCATCTCATCTCTTTGACCTTAGATTATCCTCCTTGAACTCATTTTACATTTTTGTTTTAAAATTTTATATTTTGAGATTAATATTTTGCAGGTAAATATTTACAAAGATTTAATGGATGCTGCTTTGACCAAGTGATCAGCGGCTCTGTTGCTCCTGTAGAATTGTATCTTGGCTAGAGGACGGCTGGATATATGGCCGACACAAATGTTGGTTACAAATTGGGGTTCATATCTTGATATTAGGCTGACGTCGGCTCTAAAGGGAATTGCTGTCATTGAAAAACCAATACATGTCAGTATCCAGATTTTATGATATCGGAATTTCTAATTTGGAACATGTTAAGTGCTATTTACCTTTGTTTTCCTCGATACATAATTATTGGGCTCGCTATTCATCTTTTCAGCATATGGTTGCTTCGATGGCTTATTCTGTATTTCTATCTTGCTTCTTTAACGTTTTCTATAGTATATTTCTGTGTTTCGCTTATAATTTCTTCTTCAGTTGCTATATTCTGTTCGAACTGTTATCTGTTTCTGGATTTCTTTCACTAAGTCCTTCGAATACCTTTAAATTTGTTTGATCACGATTTTCGTCCGTCGTTTCTTTACACTCCTTTTGTTTTGAAATCATATTTACATGTTTTTATTGAAATATCTCTTCATTTCTAGTCAATCTTCATTTATAGGTAAGAACTGTCAGGTCGATTTGTTATGGTAACTAGGCTAACTCTTTGTTTGTTAGATGATGTTGTTATCAATCGTAGTAACCAATTACAGCTGTAAAACGCACTACTTCTATTATTTCCCCCATTTTCGAAACTGCCTTGTAATGTAGCATGTTTTCCATTTCTGGTTTATTCCTTCTGGACTTACCTCGTGGTATTCGTTCACTTTGTGTTGAGTGTAGGTTGTGGAAGCTTCGTTTTGTCGCAGTGAAGACTTTTACTAATATACTGAATATACGTACATAAATATTCCATAATTTTTTTAAAACAATTCGGATTTTATGTGATTAGCTCTTTTAGGGGTAAGTTGAGGCACATGTTCTTCCATTCTCTTCCTTCTTTTCTTTTTAGAGCTTCTAGTGCGTAGAGAAAATTGTGCATTTTTCCCACATTTATTAAATAACTCACTCATTAATATTACTCACGAACAATGTAATACTGTGAGGTACTCTTGTTCATCCTTGGAATTCTAGGAACTTGTAGATGTCCATTGAATACATCTGGCACTTGGAAAAGACACCAATTCTACGGACCATGCCCACCTACGTCTGGTCACTGATGCTTGCCGGTTTCTGCCAATTTCCATCGCCGAGTATTGATCGATTCACTATATCGATTGTCTGAATTTGTAATCAATTGTTTGGCAAGTATTTACTTACATTATAATTTCATTTCAATTTTAATTAATGATTAATTAAATGAATATGACTACTATCCTTACTTTGCTTGCGGCGTAATTGTTCGGAAACTTGTTTTGATCCACTTCGCCCACTTTTGTTGCGATGATATTTTTTGAGGGTACGTATCGAGGAGAACGGCTTTCTTCTCGAGTTCTTTTAGGTAATATATTAGGGTAGCATAAGTGACTAGAAGAAATTTTTTGCTTGGATTAACATTTTGCACTAAGTTGTTGATAGCCATCTTAAGCTGGTGCTTCTTCTACTCCGTATAATTCTAATCGTGACTGCATTAAGTGTCTCAATAACTATTTAGTAGATCATGGCAGACACATTTGTTATTCTCTCAATAACTAAGCGTAATTTAATTTCTGATTTCAGTGAATATTGTATTCTAGACTATTGACGTTGTTTGTATTATCTAATTTCGCAAATATGTTAAATAATCATTCTCACTGCAACAAATTAAGAGATGTGTGTTCCGAGTAAGCACTAACTCTAAATCAAAATTCGATAGAAACTAAAGTACTATCCCTTAAATTTGTTTTCGACCAGAAGCAACACATTTCTTGACCTTGAGATACGATCATCCCCTTTTCACGTTCTTCAATATTGTCCATCCTTGTTATTTCCTGTTCCTGACACATCAATTACTAATACAACAGACACCTGTTACATAATACAAGCTTCTAACGTTATTCTCTTGAAAAAAAAGTATCTGTTCAATTTCTGGGATAATCGAAACGTTTACAATGGAAGAAAAAAGCTCCGAGGAAAAGCTTTACGCTACGCGCAAATAAAAACCTTTACGCTAATAATACTCTGACATTTTCGCAATTTGATATCCGACAGCTCGGCCTTCGAATCTGAGCATCTCTACCTTTTAAAATCGCTGCAGTCGAATATAAAACTGGCCAAAACATTCTTGGAGAGCCTCGGGAAAAAGAGGAAAAGTTCCATTTTCGTACGTTCAATAATTTTCCCTTTCTCGAATATTTGGTAAATACTCCACAACGCTCCGCCTATCGCCTAAATATTTTCGCTTTTCCGTTTTTTTATTCTCCATAGCCCGACATCCTCCTTTCCCCCTTTTCACCCACTAGTATTATATTGCACTCTTATCCGGCTATCCATAAAATATTGAAGTGCTCTCTCCTTCTGCAGAGAAGAGACGACGACTTTTTCGAAGTCGTTATTGATATAGAAATAAATTGCCTAGTAGGCTTTTTACGCGACTTTGAACACTCAATGGCCCGGCTGGTAAATTGTCACTTCGGGGCAAAATATCCTAATACGTCTGCTTATGTGTTTCGCTAGCTTGCTTCAGTACACGTATGTATATGTATGTGTATATATACACATCGCGTATATAAGGGCGCTCTAGGTGTATATATATACCAGAACTGTGTATTGAGATCGTCATATTTATGCCAAATACTAAAAAAAGACGGTTTTCTTATATAGCTTTCCGGATGGAAGGCCGATATAATCGTAATATTTATTCGATGTGCTGCGAATAGGATTCTTCCGAGATAGGTATTTAAATATTTACAATATTACGTGCAAAAGAAAGGAGAAACTAAGAATTATCGTTAGATCTCGTAAAAGTTTCGATACTTGTAAATGTTATACTAAAATCCTTGAAACACGTATGTAAAAGTGTATAAAGTACGCATCTGATATCCAAACATAACAATAGACATGCAATTACAAAGTTTCTGTTTGAAATTACCTATAACCTTTTATTTACTCTTTTCAGTATTTGGTATTCTGCGATAAGAAGTCAATATGTATAAGTAGAGATAAGTTTAATTGTAATTTACTGATATTGCTTAAATAAAAAATTAATAGTAGTAGATACTTTTATAGGTAAATATACTCACCACGTTAATCATCAATAGATAGGTGCATTGTATGCCTATACATACATATGTATGTACGTATATCTGAATGAAAATTCAAGAATATGCAGATTCCATCAGCTCGCTAGTTTATTGTTTGTACGAGCTGTTCCAGCTTCACGCACCTCGTATTTTTCTGCTATACCGTATTCGAATTCAGAAGAGTATTTTTTAAATAACGACCAAAACGTTAGATTCTTGTTGGTGAGTTATTGACCAAAACTATACTATCGAAATTGGGCATGTCGCTGGCCATCATATTGTTAATGTAATGTTTATTTCTTAGCTAAACTCTAACCACGATTGTCTGGTCCATGTACAGGGTGTGCCACTAAGAGAGGTAAGCGGCTGTATCTCGGAAAGTATTTGTCCTAGGTTCTGCGGTACAAAATTTTGATAGTTAAAGTAGCAGACAAAATAAATAATTTGACATTATAATACTGTCATTAGAGATGTGCAATGTTTTCCAGAGCCAACTTAGTTTTTAAGTCATTATTGCCTGACTCGTTTGTGTCTTTCATACTTGGTACTTTTTTTTGCAATACCCTGGGAACAAACAGAGATATCGAGATACGGTTTTCAGTAGAAAATGTGTAATTTAAATCCGCCTACAAACCTATTAACGCAATAGTATTGTTCCATTTAATTTTCTTAAGAAAATCGTAAAAATATGTTACCGCTGCAGAAAGCGACCTCTAGTTTATCAGTTTGAAACTAATGGATATACCATATAAACCCTGTTTAAAGTCCACATAATTCTCTTTCAAATGAGTCCAAGATTGTTTGGATCGGTTGATTAGTAACGGAAATATTAAACTTTAAACATTGACGAATAGACGGTCTTCCCTCTCCCTTATTATGACAGATACGAGAAAATGTCTCTAAAAAAAATTATCGGGTATTGAATGGGCTTTCACTTGATGATATCATAGTTCTAGCTTATTCTCCGATTTTCTGAGATAATAGGAATTTTAGATTTGAACATAGCAGTTACGCCACCTAGCGGTAAAATTTGGAACTTGAAAATAATTTTCGGAAATTTCTCTTGGCAACTTAAATTATCAAACTTTTTTTCCCGCAGAACCTAGGACAAATACTTTCCGAGATACAGCCGCTTACCTGTCTTAGTGGCGCACCCTGTACATATGTACACAGGGTGGGGCACCACTTTCGCCTCGGTTGACATAAGAAAAACGGTCATACATACTTAAAATCTCTTTAATGGGGTATAAGTAAGTCCATTGGGAGCACGTTCTAAAATTATTTTCAAATATACAGAGTGTCTCAAAAGAAAGTTACACATCAAAGTTATCAAAATTTAAATGGAACACCATGTATATTATTGCATGTTTCGATGACGCAGACTAAGTAAGGACAAGTTACAGTTGTATTCCCTATACCTGGGTTCAACAGTTTCCGAGATATTAAACAATTTTTGAAAATATAGATCAATAGAATGAGTACTTCCTGTACGAATTTAAGTTATGTGTTTTAAGTTCTATTGTTTCATTCGCAAACCCATTACATCTAATGCTAAAATAAAGATGCTTTTTAAAAATGATACAGGGTAGTTAAAATCTTACCTCTAACTGTGGATACCATTAATGCGCTATAACTTGCTTATTTTATATGGAACAACCTATACTTAGGTATAGGTTATTCGGTTTTAATTTTATTTGTCTCTTAAATGTTATTAATGTTCCCTATCTCCTATAGTTCTTTTGTAAAAGTCCATTTTTAATTGGCGATTATATACCTACTAAAAATTTGGTTAAATCAAGGTAGCTTTGACATGATGGCAATAATTTCAGATATTAATTTTGTCTAATTTATTCTTGAAAAGTGACGCATTGAACGTTGCTTCATAATTATTTGAAACCAGACAAAAATTAGCCAATGCATATCTTATTATATACAAATTTCCGCCATAAACTTAATACAAAAGAAAACAAAGAAATTAATGATTTAAATATCATCCTCAATACATAAATAAATCTACATAGGATGGTTAAGCAAAGTCACCGACCGTGGAATAATTGGCACTTCGAGGCTGCTAGCGTACATGCGGGTAGTTGGCCAATCGCTAACTCGATAACACTTGAAATATCTCCCGCTATGTATGTGGTACAAACACGCCATGTTTATTTATTACAGAAGTTTTACCTGTAATTTTGGAAAACATAACTCTGAATATCCGACGAGAGATGTGGCTACAGATAGATGGTGCTCCTTCTTTCGAAGTTAATTGGATAGGCAACACACTAATAGATGAATAGGAGATGGTGATTCGGAGAACTGACCAGCAAGATCCCCAGACCTAGCGAGTCAAGATTTTTTTATGGGGATATATGAAAAATATTGTATACATTATATGTACCACAAACAACACCTGACAATATGAAAACATTTCAACCAAGAATTTATTTATCTATTGAAAATGACGGACATAAATATGAAATTATTAGTTCTTTTGTTTTCTTTTGTATTAAGTTGATGTTTACCTATATTTTAACATTAGATGTAATGGTTTTGCTAATGAAACAATACAACTTAAAACACATAGGTAACAATCTCAAAACTAGTACCTGATCGCTTAAAGCTAGCGAGACTAGGAGAAGAGGGGAAATGAGAGAGGGGAGGGGGATGTACAGGTTGTTCCATTCGGTGTCCAAAAGCTAGCAGACAGTACATATTTAGTATCACAAATTTTATACCTAGCACCAAAGTACTTTTTCCAAAATAGAGTAGTTAAGTTGGTGAATGGTTGATTGCTTAATTTTGAGATGCTCTGTAACGATATGGGCGTTCATAAGAGATCCGTCTTGAACCCAGTATTATTTGATATTTACATAAACAATCTACCGAACAACGCCTCTGGATCTCTTACCGTTTATGCTGGCGATACAAATGTCGTGGTGATTGGTGCTGATGTGACTGAAAGTTAGAGGGGAAGTAACGGCTGTCACAACGTTAACTAAACGCTAATTGAGATGAACGTAGAGCTAGTGGGGTTAGCAGCCAAACTTGTAATATCTTCAAAAAACCCCATCTGGAATGATAGTTAGAGGGGAAGTAACGGCTGTCACAACGTTAACGAAACGCTAATTGAGATGAACGTAGATTGCCAATGGCTGCTAACCCCCGTTTGTTACTTCCCCTCTAACTATCATTCCAGATGGGGTTTTTTGAAGATATTACAAGACAATATGGTCAGGGAACGACCTCTACCCTGAAGAAATGGTTCAAACTTAACACCAAGCTAGCCAGGAACATAAACAAGAAAACGTACCTTGGCTGCTAACCCCACTAGCTCTACGTTCATCTCAATTAGCGTTTAGTTGATGTGACTGAATTAAAAAGAAAATGTGGCAATATGTGCACTAAAATTTCAGTGTAATTTACTATTAATAACCTTGTACCGAATTGCAATTCTGTTGCTTTATTGGAGTTAAATGTCAATACTCTTCGTTTGACTTCGGCTCCATATTGTAAATTGTTGGGTCTCTTGACAAACTTATATCGAAGTTAAAGAAAAGGCTATATGTGTTGTCAAAAATAAAAATGAGTTGTAATCGAGATACGTTGCAAACGTTATATTCTGTTTACATTGATTCACACATTATTTATGGAGTAATAGTACTAGCTTTAAATCTATACTATTTTTACAAAAGTATGCTATCAGAATAAACAACTTGGACTATACGGAATCATGCAGATCATTTTTTGTTATTTTCAGGATACCAATCATTTTTGATCCGTACATTCTGGTAGTAGTGAACTATGTTCATAGCAATCTACAGAAACTCACCAAAATTTCAGAGCCGCATAGGTACAATACAACAAATCCTAATTATCTAAGGTCAGATCCAACGATATGTACTACGTTTTATAATTTATACTTAAATATTGGTAATAAAATTTACCATCACTTACCTGAATTTTATAAAACTATGCCACGAGAAAAATTTAAAACTAGTCTAAATAAATTATTGCCAGACAAATGTTTTTAAAAGTTGGACGATTTTCTTTGCTGAAAGTTGAGATGAAAGCTCCGTTTGTTTGTTTGTAGATGTAATTGTGATGACGATAGAGTAATATGACGATATAAACATGATATAATTTTATTGTATTTTCTCGAGGAGGCAAAGGGAAGAGACCCCTTCTTCCCCCCGCCCTCTCTCACCGAGCAACCTAGAAAATACGCGAGGGCAACGGAACTTTACTTTTGACGAACAATATACTCTCTGGTGCTTGGTTTCGAACGCCATACACGACAAAGCGACAAGGTGGAGCTAACATTAACACAATCTATATTTTCAGGATACCGTGTGCCTAAAGGAGTAAATTTGCCTTGTAGTAGTAACTTTGGTCTTATAAGAACTACTTCGCCAATGTCTTCTTACTCATTCTCAAGAGTTTTCTTCAATCTTAGCAAAATACAATTCAGGAAGAACATATAGGAAGCATACTACAAAATTGTAGACAGAATTCTCTCGACAACAAACACGGTATTCATATAGAATGAGATACAGAATTATTGAAAACTAACCACTAACTTTACAGCTTTACAGCATAACTTCAAAGTTGGTGGCCACTGTGGAGGTTCTTTTTTTGCTCTTATTTTGCTGCAATTAGTAACCTAATCAGAAATATATAAGTATGATAAAGTAAAATTTAGCAGAGCCGCCTACCACATCTGCATCTGGAACTACATCAAGCAGATCCACGAAAGTGGACAAGATGATGTGGAATACTCAGTTGATTTGTGGATGCTTCGAAAATATCTAAAACTGTGAGCGTTGGTATTTCAGAGGAAAGACAACCGGATGATAAAGCCAACAATTAATGAGAACCCCCTTTGTTTTCAACTGCTTGAATATCAATTGGCAGAAATCCTCTCTGACGGCCAAGTAGCTTTCAGAAGTCTAAACACTGTAAGACGTGATTCTGAGCTAATCTTCACGTTTTCGTTCCCCAAATTGATATCTTGTAAAGTTTTTGGGGTAATGGTCTTGATGACATTTAGTTACGGGCAACCAAACTAAACAGAGTTGTTCCCAATTCTCTTCTGAAGGCAGTTCACGAGATATAAGATTCATGCAATAAATAAGAGGGATATATTTGAACCTCTTTGGGAAAACGACGTTTTAATTTCTCTCTAAAGTAAGTTTTCATAGTGATGACTTTTGTTTGATGTTTAATAATAACAGTTGCAATACTTTAAAATTTCAACACTTTTCTATTGAATTGGATAAATGATTGTAGATGATGGTCTAGATATTACCCCTCATTTTTATTTAACCAAACTTTCACGGAAGTGAAGTATAAACAAATCGAATAAGCAAATTCCAAAACCAAAATTCTTGCCGTTTTCTTTTTATCGACAGCCATTTTACTATTCATAATCTTGCTCCTCATAATCATTAATTCTTATTAACTCTTAAGCGAACGGCGGCGCTATAATAAATCACCACCATCCCAACGTCCTTTCGTATCCCTGCTCCCCACCACCCGTGGTCGCGGTTCCGAATATCGCACATACAAAAAACTTTTTGGCCGAGCATCCCACAATACTACACCCGAAATCTCATCTCTCACTCTAACGTTTCTCCTTGCTCGCCGATCTCCCCGTTTTCAGGCCATTCAAATTCACTGACTTAATTATTTTTCAATAAATTTCCATAATCACTGGTATGTGCGGTTGATAAAGGTGCCCCGGCCTTTTTGGATGATTTCCAGAGAGTTCCGCGGCCGTGAAATATTCCCATCGCTGATAATGCTCGGAATTTATCGTCCGCCACTGAAACTTGTCTTTTTGCTATTATTTGAACATGGAAAATATTACTTGGAACTTTTGCGAATGTGCAGTCGCTAGAAAAAAATGCGGGAGAGAGATTAAAATTATTACTTTTGAATATAAATATATTCGTAAGGTGAATGGATTTGGAGATAAGTTTTGACGTAGCTATTAAAGCTGTATATTTGTAAAGAAAATTCTGTCTTCCTTGTCTTTAACTATGGTGGACGGTATACTATGTACTTCCATCATATCTACCGAATCTGGTCAGATTTATTGAATCTGTGGAGTAGGATTTCAAACTTATGAATAAATTAGAAAACGTTTGTAATAGGAAAGCTAACGAGTCTATATATCGTCTAACCTAGCTCACCTTTTCTTCTTTAACCCTCACTTGTGTTACACTCGTTATTATTAATATAAGTGGTCCCTGCGTTTTGACATTTTTACTTGTTCGAGTTGGTCTTTGAAAACCCGATCAAACAAAATACATCTTCAATGACTAGTTTGCCAGTTTATTTTCCACATTTTCCGTTGCAGTATTTTGATGGTATATATATATTTGTCTAGGTGTATGTAAATATTGAATCATAACATTTGTTTTCAGATAATTAAATCAGCTATGACTCAGATAGATTCAGCGATTTAACCTACATATTTCAAAAAGGTCCAGAAATGCCACAATATAAAAAGAAGAAAACAGCCTGCTCACTAGTATATTGTTTGACTATTACAGGTCCGGTTCTAATGGTTGGCCTATTTTCAGTGCACTCGTTCGTAGAGTGATATCCAACAATATTCCATGAGCGCCGATTACAAGCATTTTTTTTAGTTTTTAATTTGACTTACGATTGGTTATGTGTGACACTTACTAATGTCAGTTGTCTAAGCTCAGACGTGACTATTATATCTATCTTAGTCGTTTATGGACTAAATAGAAAACAAATCTTGTGGCTCGCAATATATTATAATTACCTTGCTTTCCCCTGTGTTTTTAACTTTTATATGATGCTAATATTGATTAATACATTTTAACTTAAAAATTAAAAACAGATTTCAATTTGTTGTATTGTAAGTAATTGTAATTAAATAAAGGATGCACTGCTTGTATTTATTAATTTATTTAAGGAAACACATCAGTAGTTACATGGTAGAAAACGGTAATAATAAGTTAATGATTGACACATATTGTGCACTATATAAAACCTCCAATATATTGCATGTAAAAAGGCGGGCAATTTGAATAGAATCATAACAGCTCCTCCCTTGCTAAACGATGAACTTATCTTTATAAATCTAGTCTATTAGGAGTTTTACGGTTCCTCGTAGATCTACGTAAAGTTGGAATAACCTGTTTAGTAGTACAAGAATTTGAATCGACATTGCTAGGATTAGTAACAGCCTCATTGGGTAAATTTACAGTTGAAGCTATATCATTATCATTGTTTTCAGAAGTAACAGGATTTTCGTAAACTTCGCGTAGGTTACTATTCGAACTTACATTACAACTTAAATCTACATTATCAGGTAGAGTTGGCTCTCGTGATACAACACGATCGTAAGAATAATCAGGATTAGTTTCTAATGGAGTATTTTTACCAATCTCTTTAATCTGATCAACGTGCCGTTTCCAGAGTCTATTATCATCCAACCTAACATAATAATGTAATGTACCAATTTTATCAGTTATATGACCGAATAACCATTTGTCATTATGTAAATATTCACGTACAGCTACTCTATCACCTACTTTAAATGACCGGCATGTAAATGTATAATCATTAACCTCTTTTGAATGTTTTTGAATCGGTTTTACATTAAGTATGATGGTGATTTTCGCGTTGTACTGTGTGGCATTTTACGATACTGTAGTAGTATTTTCTGTAGCTCTCTTTCCCTATCTTGTGGCTTCGGATTTAAGGTACGAATAGCTTGTTTCAAAGTTTGTACGTATCGTTCCGCTAAACCGTTTGTAGCAGGATGGTATGGCGCAGTCAGGATATGCTTTACGCCGTTTTGTTTAAGGAATTGTTTATAATCTTCAGAAACAAACTGTCTACCATTATCACTGACTAAATATGTCGGAATGCCAAATTTGGAGAATATTTCGCGACATATGTTTATGGTAGTCCTAGAAGTCATGTCCTTCGTAATGTAAACTTCTGGCCAACGTGAATAAGCATCGACCAGTATAAAATAATAACAGCCGTAAAATGGTCCTGCATAATCCACATGGACTCGTTGAAATGGTTCATCTACCCTCTCCCAAGGATGATTTGCTACCATTTTAGGGTTGTTCATAATTTTCTTGCAATTAAAACATTCTTTGCTTAATTTTTCGATGTCTTTATCTATAGTATTCCACCAACAATAGCTTCGTGCTAAACCTTTCATTTTAAATAATCCAAAATGCGCAGTGTGTAATTCGTTTAAAATTTTAGTTTGAAGTGACTTCGGAATAACTGCTCTTATACCCCTAAAGATACAACCTTGTTGCAAAGAAAATTCGGTTTGGTCAATACTAAAACGTAAATTTTGGTTTATTTGTTTTCCTGTTTTCAAAGCTTCAAGTAACGGTTTTAACTGAGAATCACGAGCAGTTTCTCGACTAAGTTCGGAAACAGTTACAGGTAAGGTTTCAATTTGATTTATTTCAAATATATCAGGTTCGTCACATCGCGAAAATTCTTCGGATTTTAATGGTAATCGCGATACAAAATCGGCATTAGCATGAGATGCAGTACTTTTGTGTTTAATATCAAAATTGAATGCTTGTAGAAAAATAGCATAGTGTTGCATTCGCGTTGCAGACAAAACAGGCAAACTTTTACTCGGATTAAAGATTTGCACTAATGGTTTATGATCAACGTAAAGTATAAATCGTCTTCCATAAAGATATTGGTAAAATTTACGTATACCGAAAATGATTGCATACGCTTCTTTGTCTATTTGTGAGTATTTACGTTGAGTATTTGATAATGTTTGCGAAGCAAAATGAATTGGACGTTCGGTTCCATCAGGGTATGAATGAGAAATAACGGCTCCGACTCCATACGGTGACGCATCTGTCGCTAAAATTATTGGTAACTTTGGGTCAAAATGTGCCAGAAAATCTTCTGAATTTAGTCTATTCTTAACTGTATCGAAAGATTTTTGACATTCGTTGTTCCATAAAAATTCTCTGTCATTATGTAAAAGAAGATTTAGTGGATGTAATACGGTACTAAGATTTGGAAAAAATCTACCGTAGTAATTAACAAGACCTATGAATGAACGTAATTGAGACTTGTTTTGTGGTTTTGGTGCATTTTGTATGGCTTCTACTTTACTAGTCATTTTATGAATGCCAGATTTATCAATTACATATCCGCAATATTCGATTTTATCTGCTAAAAATTCTGATTTTTGTAAATTAATCCTTAGATTATGCTTAGATAATCTCGATAAGACTTCTTCTAGTCTAGAAATGTGAATTTCGTCGGTTTCACCAGTAATTTTAATGTCGTCTAAAAAGACTGTAACACCTGGAATGCCTTGCAAAATTTTCTCTATCTCGCGTTGCCAAATTGCGGGTGCAGAAGCTACTCCATACATTAAACGATTGCAACGATATAACCCTTTGTGAGTGTTTAAGGTAAGTAAATGACGATCTTTCGAATGTACATACTTCTAATTGTAAATAAGCTTGACTGAGATCTATTTTGGAAAATTTATTTCCCCCTGCCATTGATGCAAAAAGTTCATCGATAGTAGGCAATGGATGTTCATCAATATCCAAAGCTGGATTTATAGTAACTTTAAAATCACCACAAATACGTATTTTGTTGCCTTTTACGACTGGTACGATAGGCGTAGCCCATTCTGAATGATCTACTTTAGTAAGAATTCCTTCCGACACTAAATTTTCGAGTTCTTGTTCGACCTTTGGAATCAACGCAAAAGGTACGGTACGTGCTTTGATGAAAACCGGTTTAGAATCTTTTTTTAAATGTAAGGATGCTTGTATTCCTTCAATTTTACCTACTCCAGGCAAAAATATATTAGAAAATTTCGATTTAAAATTAGTTACTACATCATTCACATTCAAAGAGTTTACTTGTTCCTCCAACAAATTTAATTTAATTTGTCGTATCCATTCGCGACCAAGCAATGGTTCTCTGTCAATAGTAACGATGTACAAATTTAAATTATAAGTATGATTATTATAAATTATTTCGCATGGTACGTAACCCAAAACATGTAAAGAATTTTTACAGTAACTCACTAACTTCAAATTGGTTTCGATTATAGTAGACTTTGGAAAGATACTAGAAAATTGTTTCTTGCCCATAATGCTTACAGAAGCTCCACTATCAACTTCAAACTGTATTTCTTTACCGTTAACAATAACATTGGTTTTAAATTTTTCTCTAAAAATAGCATGTTCTGATTCTAGTGCAATAATTTCTTCTACCTCAATTTGATTTGCATTGGATGCTTGTTTAGTAGCTTTTGTACACACTTTCTGTAAATGACCTTTAACATTACAAAATTTACAAATCACATTAATTTTATTGCACTTATTAGCAAGATGCTTGGTACTACCACAACGATAGCATGCTTTAATTTTATTTTCAGTATTACTAGAATTATTTTTACTGGTAGTAGTATTAACATTATTGTTATTATAATTAGTTTTAGTTACATTATTTTTTTTCTTTTGAAATGTACTTAATATTATGTACATTGCCTTTTTGATGTAATAATGCAACATCTCTAGAAGATAATTCCATGCTTACAGCTATTTCTAATGCTCTTTCTAACGTTAATTCTTTAGTTTCTAATAGTCTGTGTAAAATCTTTTCATTTCTTAAACCGAATACAAACTGATTTCTTAACGCAGT
The DNA here is from genome assembly GCA_023690525.1 of Holotrichia oblita. Lineage (NCBI taxonomy): Eukaryota > Metazoa > Arthropoda > Insecta > Coleoptera > Scarabaeidae > Holotrichia > Holotrichia oblita. The sequence goes on from CM043022.1 coordinate 17,258,506, forward strand.
TTTTAAATATGTACCAAAATTACAGTTAATTGCTAGTTTTTGTAATGAAGTTAAATATTCTTGTACACTCTCACCCTCTTGTTGTCTTCTTTTACTGAATCTGAAGTTCTCGGCGATTTCTAGTGGTGCTGGGTCGCAGTATTGCTGCATGTGATTAACGAGAAATGCGTATTCTTTCTTCCATGGATCCTCTGGTGCTAGTTTATCACATAATGTGTCAAATGCATCAGCTCCCATGTAATGTAGTAGGTACCCCACTTTCTTATCCTCTGGTACATTGAAAATTGTAAATGCTCCTTCTAGACGTCTTACCCATCTTGACCATTGATTTTTTGCATTATCGAAATGTTCAATTGTAAATATTGTTTGAACCGTTGCATTTTCCATTGTTGTATAGTAATATTAGTAGTATAACCGTATTCGTAAATAAATTTGTAGTAATTTTCTAAATTCTGTTTGTTCGTTCTTTTTCACTTTACACTACACGTCGATTTCTTTTCGCGCCCATAAGTATGGTTATGTAGATATCACTTTAGTCGTTTTTTTTTTTTTTGTAAATATTGTATTGTATTCTTCGTAGATTCGAACTGCCTCGTCGCCAAGTGTTGTATTGTAAGTAATTGTAATTAAATAAAGGATGCACTGCTTGTATTTATTAATTTATTTAAGGAAACACATCAGTAGTTACATGGTAGAAAACGGTAATAATAAGTTAATGATTGACACATATTGTGCACTATATAAAACCTCCAATATATTGCATGTAAAAAGGCGGGCAATTTGAATAGAATCATAACACAATTCAATTTCAATATTATATTAAAAGTATAAACGAACTTAGTTCAGCATGTCGCTTTCTTTTTATCTAACAAATGCCAACTTTGATTTAAGGGTTTGAAAGGTGATACCCAAACATGTCTGAAACCTTCTGACTTATTCTGACTCAAACATTCAATTATTTTTTATTTCTTCAATTTCTAAGTAAAAGTAATAACTTTCCGATGCCGACGAAAAAATGTCATTGTGTATTTTGGTATAGTGATAGTTGCTAGACACAGAATTTAATGCATAGGCTCCGTATACTCTTGGACCAAATTCATTATCACACCCTGTATATTTCAAATACGCAAAGGTACAAATACAGTCTGTGGTTTATATACAGTACGATCGACCGTGCTAGAGTCAGTCGATGTCATCCGAAAGCGTATGCAATAAACCATAGACGCATTCAGTAAGCAACTTAATGCCATGATATAAAGTGCAATTCTTATGGAAATAAAAACAATTTTAGAAAGAGATAAATATTCCCAAGCTGCTCTTAGCAGTGTGAAAATACTAGTAAATATATTCCTTTCAAAAAGAAAAGTCCTTCCACAAATAATATAAATTGCTTTAAAAAAGTCAGATGTATTGTTAAAATATAAAAAAAAACAAGGTTCTATGGAAAATCAGGATAAAGGGAAACTTAAGGCAGTAAATTCTCAAAACGATCTCCAAGTTGAAATGAACAATTCAGAACAACAATACATATTAGTATAGTAAATACATACAAAGGAGCGATACAGTCAAATTGACAGTAAGAAACTGAACCTGTCTGTGAACGCGTCTGTGGTACATACCCGTTCGGATGACATCGACTGACCCTAGGACGGTCGACCGTACTGTATATAGCAACATATCACTCGAGTCAGCAAATTTTACAGATTCTGTAATGCCATCAGTGAAGTGCTGATGAGCCCTTTGGCTTTCGTGACATCTTATAGTATACTAGTGCGATCTTTCTGAACTGCGTTATATTTCGACTCAGCATGGCATTACAGCCTACCGTTCAAAATGTAACGATTTAATATAAATTTTTATCTGTTTGCTTCAGCCCAGCCTTATTTATCAGGTAGATCTTTCAGAATCACAGCCTGGACGAACTTCCAGCTCCGACAAAGATTCGAGATGGAATCTCTTAAGATTACCTATTATGCCCGGAATTATTCATTCTACACACTAGCAAGTAATGGTGTTCTTAGCTGTAAGCGTCTGCAGCTCTCTGTTGATGATGTTACGTATCTTTTCATCACTTTGGACCTTAAGCTGGATTTCAGGCAATATTTTACCAATGACTGATCTAATTTTTTTTTACCAATAAAGTTTGCCTTAACTCCAGTGTTTAGCTGAGTTAAGTTCCTTAAATTTCAAGATTAAACTCTTGATAGATATAGCGTTTGTCGAACAGATTTTGTCCTATGCCACCTTAGTCTACTAGACAGAGGGATAGAGTGAGATACATAGACACAGATACTGCAAAGCCGGTATCTCTTTGATCAAGTGTCTTAACGCTCTCCGAACTAGGTGCTGGACATGCTTTGGTTTGCTGGTTCTGTTCAAATCCTCTATGAAACACATTGATCAGCCGATTGCTTGAACGGGTCTTTCTGTCGCAAAACCTATCTTATTCCGCATCGCAGTTGGACTCTGGCAGACGTCCGTACCGTATGATAACTAGGCCTATTCCCAAAACAAGTAGTGAATTTATAACGGGCTAGTGTGCAGCCATCCCCTAGACCCTACTCAATATCTCAAAAAGTTTTATATTGCTCTAAGCTCTAAGCGGACTCTCTTAGAGACCCGGCAAATCAAAAAAAGTATTCAATCAATCACCTATATTTACCAAAACATCATATTGGCTCCTCGAATTCCCGATAATGTACGGATCTTTATCCAACCATACATGTAATGTAAAAGGTTGTATTTCTGCAAAATGAAACTTTCAATTGCTCACATTCAGTGTACCAGGAATACAATTCCTGTTATTGCTAAACTTGAAATGCGGACCATGTGGACCACCGCTCTAACGACTCGATTTTATATGGATATTAACGAGTAGGTATTATGAAGAATTTATCATTAAGCTAAGGCTTTGGTTAGAAAAATCATTGCCACAAAGATGACATATGTATACAAAAGATTTCAAATCTTCTAGTTTACTTTACAACTAAGAAAAACATCACATAAAAGAACTATATAGGTTTCTACGTCTAGACTTTCCAATCAAATCGTATCACACAATCAATTTCATTCCTTTAGTGGTAGTAAAACTAGTCTTTGTTGTTGAGATACTTTGAAGAATTTATTCTTATCTATTTAAGTTAGAAACATAAAATGCAAAAACAATTAATAGTTATATTTCGTTCAATTATACATTCAATTCTACGAAGAACTAATTAACATAGACTCACACTAAACGAAGTCGCCGTTTATAACGAATACTTCGATAAATTCTCACAAAAAGTATATATACGAGCATCTCCTGTAATAGAGTCATTCGTGGAGGGCGTGCTTTATGACCAGGGCACAAAAGGCCAACATATTGTTGAAAATATATAGTTATAAGGGCGCGCACACAAGAAGTCGTAAATAGGAAACTGCGCTGCGGTGGGTTTCGCACAATCGAACAACACCGTAAAACCAATAAAGTGGCCGCTAATACCTCAATCGCTTTTCAAACAGAAAGTAGTTGCTTCTCCGCTGTGTGCTCCACTTCCTGTGTGTAGTATTTCTTTGCCCAATCGAAAGAGAGCGATAAACTGCGGTTCTAAAAACGTGTCGGATTGAGTTCTCTTATTTAGCGAAAAGAATGAAAATGCCAAGGTATTATTTAAGTATTACAGGTTTAGATTGTATATTTTATAAATGTTAATATGAGTCAGTGTGTGTTAGTTTTCTATACACCTACTTTTATAATTGAATAAATTAATAGCTTTAATACTCACTCGAAAAATTTTAAAATGTCAAGAAGGTCAGAAATTAGGGAAAAATTCCTCAAACTTCGTCTTGTAAAAGTTATGAAAATAAATCTTATGTAAAAGTTATTTCGGTTAAGAAATTTAAAATTGATCTGACACTAAAAATCAATCTTGCTCTCCAGCACACTGATAGCAATAAACTTATTGTAAAATAGTTATATTATCGCGTTTCTTGAATTGTAGCCGGAGCACCAAGCTTGTTAGTACTACAACCCAATTCTGTTTGCTAAACGTGAGTCTTCTATTGAATTTTCTATCCTCAAAAGTTACTTGGGCAGGGAACCTTTGTAACACTTGTCAAATGTGCAAACGATACTGCAGAAAATAATGTTCATATTTTTTTTAGTTTCAATTGAAAATATAATGTTACATTAGCCACGAAATCGTAATCTCTGTTGCTATCCAAGCCACTCTAGCGGTAGTTTGTTAATATAAGATCTTTTAAAACAGCGAAAGCTTTTGACGTTCCCTATGATTAACCCATTTTGCTTTATGCAAAATTCTTGTTTTGTAGTTCTCTCTCTTAACGGCATATTTACGCGAATGTTTTGATTGGCATTGCACGTTTAGAAAGGGTCAGTTTCGTCAGATTTATACGCATTTTTCCGAAATACTTCTGCAATAATACAGTATTGTCAAATTAGTGGAGTCATTCTGATATTTTCTATTTCGTACATTTTGTGACACTATAAAGTCACTAAATTTTTGTGCGAAAATTTTTTTTTATTATTCAAAGATTTATATTTCGTAATTAGTGAGTTTGTGTAGTTTAATAAGCAAGATTTTTAAGTAAAAGGTATCAGGTGAAGTGAGTAGATCGGGTAAATGTGGAAGAAAAGGACGGCACCAATAGGTCATAGGTTTTTGCTTTGAAATAACAAGTTAAACCTAATAAAAGCAAGTCATGACATGCAACAAGACATAGCAGCATCAAACGTAGCAATATATGACTCAACTGTCTGTAGAACACTTTTAGAATCTGGTAAAAGAGCTATTAGAGTACCAAAAATAGACAACTTCTCATTGATCATTTGAAGAAACGGTGGTTGGACTGGATCAGAAAATGCTTCAACTGGACTACAGAAGACTGAAAGGAGATCTTATTTATACATGATACCCACTTCAAAATGAACTATTTACTCCAGCTTATATTGACCAAACTCTGAAACATTCAGTCTAACAAATCTTTTGGGTGTTTTTTCGTTAAAAAAAATGAGACCCCGCGGAGAAACAATTCTTAGGCAAGATTCTGCTCCATACCACACGTCAAAGTAAATGTTGACATATTTCCAGGATAAGAAGATAACTGTTCCCGATTAACCCGGGAATTCGCCCAACCTTGACTTTATCGAAAATTTGTCGGCCATTTGCAAAGGTAGACTGTGTAAAGTTGACTGCACTATACAAACAGATATGACGGAAGCAGTCATTCAGGTTTGGTATAGTGATGAGGGGATCTTCGAAACCTGTCAAAAACTAGTGCAGTCCATGGCAAAACAAGTAAAAATAATTAAAGCCAAAAATACACATATTTCGGGTATCACAGTCTTATAATTATGTTTAGCAGTAATAAATGATTTCGCCATAACAATTGCCTATGATTCATCCATTCAAGCTTCTTCCATCTTCCAAGCTTCCGTACTGGCCAACAGCCTCTCACACGTTTGAAACTTCCATATATGGGTATTATTTTTATTTCTAGCTTAACAAAACTAAATGCAAACTTGCTTGCTTGTAATCGCCAAACCTTGAGTCTTAGTAAATGATCATTTTTGCTTTGTATTTGAACTTTCTTGTTTTCTATAATTTTGTTAACTTGGTTACATCCAACACCAAACTTACACTAAACATTAAAATTATGATTTCTTTGCTATAATTCAACATGTCAGCTTTATATATCTCATAACTTCAAAAAATATTCATAATAACTATAAAGATTAGATTTTTTTTCATATCTGCAAAGTACGTTTTCACTTCGACATTAATTTTTGTGATGTTAATGGGCATATTTTGTATTTTATTTCGCTTACGTCCTACTCGTACTCTGTTCTTTGGACATTCTATTGTACTTCTCTTAAATCAAAGAGAATTAGCAGTTATTCACAGCACGGCATAAAACCATAAAATTTTATGGTCTGATGAGAGTCGATTTACTAACTCTGGAATGTCTAATCGTAAAAGTACTATCTTTTGGTCCGATGAAAATCCACACCTAGTTCGTGACCTTAGACAGCAAGTCAGATGGGGATTTAATGTCTGGATCGGCGTTATTGATACCCATGTTATCGGTCCATTCTTTTTCAATGATAATTCTGAAAGATATTTAGAACTTTTGTGCACACATGTTGCTGGACGAATTGAAGAATTTCCACTTGCCACGTTGCAAAATATGTATTTTCAGCAAGATGGAGCGCCTCCACACAATTCCCTTTTGATTACGAATTATTTAAATAATCAATATTACAATAACTGCATTGATAACCGAGAACCAATAGGGTGGCCTGCTAGGTCCCCAGACCTCACACCTCTTGATTTTTTTGTATGGGGCTATTTGAAAAACAAGGTGTATTCGAGATCTTATGAAAATATGGAAGAATTACGTCAAGCAGTGAATGGAAGGACACCGAACAATCTAGACAATCTTGTGGGGCAGTACTAACACGATGTAGATTGTGCATACAAATGAACGGTGGCTTATTTGAACAGTTACGTTAATCATTCAGCTACCTAACCACGTTTATTTAATGAAAACTAACAAACAAAATGTTACAGATATTTTGGCAGTACTTGGAGACTTGGTATTTGTTGTTTTTTTATCAGTATATACTTAAGTTATCCACAGTTCCATGGCCTACTATGTTAAAATCTTACTTTCTCTATTTTTCATGTTTTTACTATCTTGAACATAAACATTTTATACATCATTGAACAGCATTTTTTTTGAAGATATTAAAAATGTCAAAATTCAATATGGCTGCCATAAGAAAAACAAAAGTTGATTATTGTCACGCAAAATCTAGTAGACTTAGATTTTTTTTGAAATCATTTTTAAAATCCTCATGACTTGTTATCCCTAGCCTGCAACTTTTTTAAATGTATTTATTTTAGGAAACAAAATATGGAAGATTTTCAAAAATGCATTTTTTTCTTTTTCGCCCTGTATTTGCCTAATTAAACAAATAATTCAAAATCTGATGTCGGATTATTCATGGACAAATGAATTCGCAACTTTTTTCCTATTTAACCGACGTTGTATCTCCAACGGTTTCTAATATCCCCATGTACTGCATTTTAAGCTGGACACCCTGTATATAAGATATTATACGTATGCTATTACTTTAAAGCGTATTTACCTGTCTAAGTTGATTACCCTGCGCAATAAATAAAAATATTGACCGTTTACCTCTTTCGAATCTAATTTTTTATTCGAAATTTTTTTATTCCCAAATCCTTCTCAGTTTATTTTATTTAGTATTGAACAATTTAGTTTTGAAGAAGAATAAGTATAGTTCGCTTTTAAATATGTGAACTTTGTTTCACATTTCGAATGCTCTGTATAATAAATGTGCTTCCTCTCATTATTAAACTCGCCTTCTAATGTGAACAGGAAACATTTTGGATATACCAGTTTTGCCGAAAATTCTACGACATGTTATTAAACTTGTCAATTTGCCGAACAAATAATATATCCTTAAAAAAAACCGTTTTTCGAAGTGGGTTCGTTAGAAGTGTTATCATCGTTCCCTCTAAGGGTACGAAATGCCTCTCGAAAAACCAAATACCGAGTTTAAATCTACTCACGGCGACGACCCGTTAGCGATTTATACGTGCGTGTTTTTTATGCCTGAAACTTTTCCAATTCTCCCGCAATCGAAATCAAAAGGGTATGAAATTAAATAATTCACGTCGTGTGTCTTTTGAATGTCGTCGGAGAGGAAAAGCAGTTCCCTAAAGACGGATAAGAACGGGTAGGTTCGAAAGGGGTACAGGGAGGTGTTTGGATAAACTTGAAGACCGTTCAGCTCGTCGCGTGTCATTCATAAAACGACTGACAGGGATGTTACAGTGGCGTATAATGATAATGTTAGCACGATTAGAATTATTTAAATAACACTTTACGTTTATGTAATTTGTGAGATATCATTCTCACGTAAGCAAAATTGCTGGGGAGGTGTTTCAAATTAAAAATTAAACTCTTTACGAATTTACGCTTCTTCGCCTAAATATTATGCGTACGCCACTGTAATATAAAGTTAGAGAGTGAAGACGCGTTGATGAAGGAAGGGGGAAGGAGGATGTATAAAGACGGTGTGACGGATGAAATGGCGATGTGATGCTGGGTAACGCCGTCGATTTTACACAAGAACAATTTAGTAACTCAATTACGGAGCCCGTAATGCGTAATCAAAACATTTATATGCTCTTATAATATTAAGGGGAGAGTAGGATGAGGTCGTTGAATAAACTGAGGTGATGGTGAATAATGTTGGGAACGATGGGTTATCTTCCTGATTTATAGCAAGTTTTCAGGCTGATATAAAATAGAGCATAACAATTCTAAATAATTTTGAGTTAATAATAATTGTGGAAACCTTATATACCACTACATACATAAATAACTTGCATTTTCCACCGCTTTCAACATAGTAATTGATTAAAATTACTCTGGCACTCTCATTTCAACTTCTCAGTGATATGTATCCGCAGTAGTTACTATGTTAGCGGGCTTTAATTTTGATTCACGATTTGTTTAAAGAGCTGAAACGTTTTATAATAAACTTCCAGGACGTATAAATTTCTCCAAGGTAATATTTTACCGCTTAACGGTCGCGCGAGCAACGAAGGGCTCGTCTCTCCTGAGTAATTGCCGTGCACAACCCGTATTCTTGCATTCGAGTCATCTCCAGCGACGCGTCCCAGAGGCGACTTCCATTCTAAAAGTAGTATAGTTGGTATAGTTTCTTTCGCCTGGACAAGGATATTGGGAGGTGCAGAACGAAAATGACGAAAAAATAGCTCGAGAGAAAAAAAAAACGAGAGAAACCTAAAGTTTCGCGTGGGACTTTTCGAAACAAAAGGATGTATAGAAGCTGGTATAATGGTGTTCTCAGTTCCGGTGAAGCGTATACCCGATAATAAGTGTGAAATAATTTAATGGGAAACTGCTTTCTGCAAGTCTAATGGATCGTATCCACGGAGCAAGCTGGGGTTTATTAAAAGATGTTTGTTCTCCCTGGATAATAATTCCGTGGGTATATTTTCATCTCATTGCTTTGTTTATTCTAATGTTTGTATCTGTTTATTTTTTTGGATTTTCTATTTACTCGTATAAATAATTAAATTAGCAGAAAGAAATTAATATTAACCTTCTAATACGAAATACTGTGCTCTAAATATCCAAACTTTTGCTGTACTATTACTTTGCAACTGCACCAGTTTCAATTTCATGTTAACAAAATCGATAGATTGTCAGTGGAAAAATATATATTTATTTACCAAATATTAATTGAGCATCCCTCCTTTCCTGATAACTATTGATTTGCAAACTGGATTTGGTGGAATGTGGAGGTTTCCAAAATTGCTATTGTCTCCCTAAATTTGGTTTTAAAAGCCAGCTCATATAGTTTCTCAGTTGATTCTAAAAATCAAAGCACCTAACCCTTCATGAGACCTCTCCTAGGGCTGTAGATGTTATGACCTTGCACTACTTCCCTAGTGAGTTATCCTATATACTGTATATCTTGTATTCTTAATTTCCTAAACGTCTGCTCTACTACACCTTCAACAGAAACTGTGGTCATATAATCAAATTACATTCTCAATATTTAATTTATTGTAGAAAAATTGTTGAAGAGATCAGTGCCACCAATGGAAAAACTAAATATTATTCTAATGTTGAATTCAAATTATTCCCAATTATGCGATTTTTCTACGCAGAAATAGTAACATATTAAAAGAAAGAAGAATTTAAAAGAATCTATAGTAAATTATTAACTTTTATTTCTTATTAGGTATTGTTTTATAATAATAATAATGTTAATCAAACCATCCATTTGTAATCTAAAGAAATACCAGAAAAGAAGATTAGAGACAGATTGCATTTAAAAATAGGAACATGACAAGGAAATAAACCACTTTCTTTGTGATTTGAAAATAATTCTACACCTAAAGTATGCTGTGTTCATTGTCTGATTGCTGTTTGTCCCTAAAATTATTGAATATTGGAAAGCGTTCAATTATACATTTTAAAGTTTTCAATTCAAACGATTGGGAAGTATGTGATTCAATAAACAAAAACAAATTATAAACGAGGTCAGTACATACAAATTCATCTTGTATATTGTTAACTAACAAGAACTCGGAAATTCAAAAAAATAAGAAATTTTGGGAGCATGTATACGTTATATAAGTATGCAGTAAGTAATTTTTCTTCTGGGAAAAAACACTCCGACTGGGCCAAATGAATTTTTGAAAATTTGAATATTTTCCATTCCCTTCTTAACGGTAAGAGGTAGACGTTTTCACACACAAAATGTTTGTATGAAGGTGATTTAACAAGCAGCTAAGAAAACTAGTTAAATATTTCCACATTCACATTTTGTTTTGACAGAAATTGGGATTAATAGTAGTTGACATGGTTTGTTTGGTTATAACAACAGTAACAGACCTGTAGTTGCACTGTCGAAATTAATTAAAAAAACTAACGAAAGTATTTATAACTGCGTTATACATTATTTTGCATTAGAGTTAATAGCAGTATATCAACATCACCTTGTAAATTTTATTACGTGTTAAAACTCCTACCAATATAAAATTTTTTTAAACATACAATGGATTATTCGCCATGATGATGAAACTTCAAAAACAATGTTTAAAACAGGAATTTGTTACACGAAAAATTTCCAATTTTCAAAAATCCATTTCACCCAGTTAGTGTTTTTCAGCAGAAAATAATATTGTGTAGAACATATCTTTATCTGATCACCTGAACATGTTCCCAAAGTTTCATATTTTTTGGAATTTCCGGGATCGGGTTCTTCCCTTATAAATCAACCTAAAATTCCAAAATTGTGTTAAATTGAACATGCAGGTTTTCCATCTTTTAAAATGATTGGTTAGCAGTTAAGCCATCAAATGCGAATATACGAATCTAAATGTTTTCTAATTTGACAAAAAAAATTTTGACCTAAAAACTGAGTAGCAATTACCAGTCATTATACCTATTCGTATATGTATGTTAACATTATTCTATGTATCAGGAGATCTGATAATTATCCAAACATTGATATCACCAAAAGAAATACATCGTTTACTCTTCTAATCAATCAAAATTGTTTAGTACTTTTCTGGTGGAAAACGATACGGCTATTGTAAACCTGTCTTTAACATTAAAAATGGTAAATGCAGAGCTCATAAAATAGCAAGTATAAAATTATATCACCCAACCATCAATGGTAAGTTTTACACCATTATTCAAAAAAATTACAAAAATTTTAGTTATAAAAAATATTACCAAAATGATAAAGGATTTGAGAAATAAAGCTGCAAAGTTCGATTCCAAAGCATATGACAGGTACTATGAATTAAATCACGAAAGTGATTTATTATTTATTCCAGGAAAACTTTTGAAGAAGTAGCAATGATTCCCTGTGCAGGTAATGCAATAATACCATTGCCCAAGGCCGAATACCAAAATTTATCAGTGAAGTCTGTATAAAATTGCTTATTTACAAACTACATGGCAGTGGATAACAAATACTATCCTGACGGGTACCACAAGTGAACTGAAGTGATTGAAAGACTCATCCACCACGCCTAAATTTTTAATAACTTTTTATGTAGTTCAGAATTAAGTACTACTAGAATTTCACCTAAATTAACTTAAATTGGAACGTTTGCAAGGTTAAAGCCATACACTGAGAATTTTCAATAGCACACAAACACAGATTAATGTTTTCAGTGCTGTCAAGAACGAGGGAATCTTGTTACAGCAAATTTTTGATGCAATATTTTATATATTTATTGCGACACCAAACAAAATCGAAACTGCAGATCATTCTAATCATTTCAACAGTATACTCAACCACACACATCTACAAAGTTTTGGGTCCTTTGACGGGAATTATACTATTAAGTGTTCCTTAGTCGATAGTCCAAAAAGGCTTGCTGTTTCTTACTCAAAAAATTAACAAAATTTCTGTATTTCACTATTAAAATTTTGGGTTGCACTTGCAGGTAATTTCTGAAAAACATTTCAGAACCTGTTTTAAAAAACTACAGAATCGTCTCATGTCTGATAATCGTTACTTTTCTAACTGTTAAATATAAATAATCAAACCATGCGCTTTATATGGTGTGCCCTGCAATGCAAGTTATTTTTAGATGAAATTTTATTAGGAGTCGTGATTAAACAATATTATTTTTAATTTTCAATGTAGTTGAAATCAAGTCCATTATTGTCGTCTTGAGACTATTGTCTCTCTCTTTATGTACTTTTTAACAAAAAAGTCTTTGGAAGAGAAACAAACGGAGGCTGTTGTAGGATGTTTTCTACGAGTAAGTCTTGTTTGTGCTTCTGTCTTGTAAAACGGAGTACAAATAAAGTACAATGTTATGTAGTTTTATGTATTTACATCATTTCATTCTATAAATATAATGTGAATTACAAGCCCTAGATAAAATCAAATCGATATGTTAGATCCCAAGCCAGAACCAATAATTTTGGCAACTAAGACTCAAATGTCATGTGCGTTGTCTCACCTCTTCAAAGATCTATTAGCAGCTCCTTTTGATTTAAAGGATTACTAATTCTTTATTTGGGAATTTTGTGAATTGTTCGCAAAAGTTTTCGCCCAATTTTATTATGTGATTACTATGTATGTTATTCTTAAATAACACGGAATTTCTATTTTTGTTTTTAATGAATTTGAAAAAGTATGTAAATGTATAGGTAGGCATATGTTGTAGTATTGGTTTAAACAAATAGCCTACAGTCTACTATTCAATTTTGTTTTCCTTTTTGGGATATGATGTTACCACTATTGTGAGAATTATAACCTCGATGAAACCAATCGTTTTGCAAAAATGAAACCTTTTTCGATAAAATAAATAAAAACTGCGGCACACACACCACATGTAGAACAGCATAGAATTGATGAAGCCATATTTCCATTTCTTTTGTACACATCTAGAGTAACAATATCAAAGAAAAATAAATTCGATATGAGTATAAACTTTGGTTAGACACGACATTTCATGATTACGTCAACTCGTTTAGACCCTACTAGGAAAATTTTGAAATGAAAACATACATTTAGTTAGTATTATGAACTTCGGTCATTCTGAACTCTATTGATATAATTTTCTTAAACATAAATGCACTTCTTGTTTACAGAGAAAAATCAAAGCAACTGCTATTCTTCCAAAAATAGGAGCTCAAATATTTTCAAAAACCTAAAACTGTTGTTCGTAACCATTTCTTAGAGTATAGTCAAGAAGGTTGGAGATGAATCATTTAAGCAAAAATTAAGAAACCAATGTAATGGAAGAGTTTACACATGTATGTATATATCTGGGTTAAGTGTTATCAGTAAATATTAATTAATTTTATAACGCAATCGTGCCATATGTCTGGTTAGTTTACAGTGAGTTAACCTACAGAGGTGGGTGCTCTAACGACTAGTAATAGTTATTTCTGTTAAATTAGATGTCCTTAACACGCTTTCCGTATGTCAGACATCAGTTACTGTGCAAAGTTAGATCTTATTTTATCGTTCGGAATAATTAAAGATGAATAAACGCGAGAATAATCGTGAAACACAGTACCACTATCGTACAATTGTTCTAGAATACACAGCTGTCATGTTAATTCCTTCTACAAAATTTTCTGTAAAATAAACTATTTATGACGCAGTACACATCAGATAAATAATAAAACTGAAATGCGACTAAGTTCTTGTACTGTATATTTTCTTATCTTTATTGTTCTTTTTACATCCATTGAAAAGATCTAATCGTCTTCAGCCTTGTCTCCAGGCTTCTTAGAAGTAATTAAACTTGGATTTGATCCGGTTTATTGAAATTCTGAACCAGGAAGCGGATTTTCTAACTGCCGATGTCGGAAGAAAACCATCACTGCTGTCTTTCTCTTTACCATTCGGTCCTACGATACATCTTTCCGCTATAGTCGTAAATAAAAATTTTCGTCGGATGATTATAGATTTTTGCTTGCTTACGTTTCCGCTGTCGGTTTACGCTTGTTACTATTGGCCCTCTCTACCCTTCATTCGCTTGTTTAAACATGCATAGCGTTTGAGATGTGCGTGGGACCGCCGATGGGGCTTAAAAAACACGAGAACATTTGATTTACGAAATCAATTTTGTTTCGCTTGAATTATCCATTGATAAGACGTGTTAAAATCTCATTTTCCGTGTATGTTTGTGGCAGCGAAGTTACTGGGGATTGTGGTTCTTTTTATATCTTTTGCTCTCGTTGGAATTTAGTTTATTTTTGTCAGATCTTTTAATTATTTTTCAAAAAAAAAGTGTTTATATATACCTAAATTAATATATTATGTCTATATATATACTGTTTTTTCTTTTGACGTCTTTTTTACAAATTTCCTCCACCCAAGTTGAGTTAGCCCATTCAGTGTTGGCGTACGTGTTACAAAGGCACCGGAACCTTCCCCAACCTACTCGAATAAAAGTTAAAAGAACTGCGAATCAAAGCGGAAACTCCAGCTAAAACGACATCCGGCCACGTGAAATTATAATGAATATAAAAAGGGCGCTTGATATATATATAAAGTTACTTGTAATAACGACATCATAACACGTTCCTAATTACTTTGTTTTTAATTCCACTAGAATGGCTTTTTCCAGCTGCTAATTCGCGTGGTCGCTCCCCTTTAAAGTAGAAAAAAAGCGATACTATGTAAAAAAGGCACGAATTAAACTTCATATACGTTCTAACAAAGATATATTTTTAAATCAAAATTGTGGGCGTTATTTGTGTAAAATTAACAACAATTAAGCGGAATTATTGCAACGATATCGAATACCGCTATAGCTTAAATCATATCGTATTGATTTGATCATATTTTAAATCAGATCACTGCGATCCGAACTGTTTTAATTAATACAACAAAAGCACCTGAACCAGCCACGGTTCAATGCATGCCATCCAAATTATCGCCAATATTGTCGCCAATATCATAGTTTTATTTGGGGAAACATTGACGACTACTACTAATAGTATAACCACACGTTATTAAAGTGTTGCATATCTCTATGATTAATAGCTCGTATCTGGTATTTGTACAAATAAATTAACAATTTGTCGACAAATGCGACCTTTATCCATATAACAACGTCTATTGACGTCTACTATTTTGATGATTCAAATTGTAAAAGCGGTTTCGCTCATCTGCGAAACGGATAGATGAAAATTTAATGGTATAGGTTTGTGTAGTTTCAACAACTTCCAGTACAAATTAGAGGTTTCGGATACGCTGGTGCTGGTCGAAAAAGTTTACTCAATACTTTGAATTTTACATTTTAAAAAATGTGAAAATGATGAACAGCAAACCGAAAATATTCGAACTACGGAAAAAAGTTAAAAACCTTACAGCGGGTCAATAATGAAGATCCGCATTTGTGGTGAATATTGTTTCGGAATAATAGGTTCAAGGAATGAAAATCAACTGGTGATTCTTACAATACAATTAACTAAATGGAGTAGTCTACAAATGAAATTATTAATAATAATGTCAGCTATATGATTCCGTCGACGTTAATAAATTATTGATGTCATTATTCCACGAAAACAAAACATGTATACAGACGGTGTCTGAATGTTATATCATTGACTACATTAGAAACAAATACACCGCTTCTATGTTCAATTCAATTTTCACATTTACAGATACTTGAATGATGTGATAAACTAAAAATAACAATAAAACACGGAGAACTTGAAAATAATAATAGCAATCTCTGCAAAATCTGCAAGAAATCCTGTCTATACAAATATTTCACTAATTCCAAAACATACTTTTCTCAATTGTAGTCACAAAATTTGAATTTTCATAATCTTGCATCAAGAAATATTGGCCCATTGAAGCTCAGGTTTAGGGATGCAGTGTGGTACAAAATGTTATAGATCATATAGATTGAAGTACGCAACTATTCATAATATCGAATACTTATCCGTATACAAACTCAAACGATACTGTCGAAATTGAATTGTAGAACCACACGTTGTAATTGTTCGAAATATTTGGAGTAATAAAAAGCCGCCTTTAATCATGCTCTCCAACATGTAAGAATTGACTCTGGTGGTTTAGAATACCGTGACAGCGCCTGTAAAATTCGCGAATTGGTTTTGGTGATTTGAGATACACTTTTCTAGTACTTACTATCAATGCATCCACCTTAGGATATAATTTGCGAATCGTTTGTGCCACAAGATGTAAAGCATGAGGTTTACACGTCACATGTAAAAGTTGTGCACTCTCCTGCTTTAGCAAACGCAACAACGCATTATGGTCGCACCATCGCTCACACACATCAATAGTTGATTAGTAGCATTAAAACTAAGACCGGCAGAACCACTGCCGTATATTATACGACATAGGTTGGTAATAGCAGATCCAAATCTAGCTTGAACAATTTGTGGACTGCCAGGAGTCTAATGGTGATTCCATATACGGCCTACCATGACGTAAAGATATGAAAATGTCGAGAAATGCCATACTATGAAAACCAAAAAATTCCTGTAATAAGCGCTCATGGTTATTGGAAATAACCATGTGAACGAGTGCAATGAAAAAAATCAAGCATTGGAAGTGGACCACTTGGTTTCGATCTATTCGTTCTCGTCAACAATTCTCCAAATTTCATCGCAATTCGACAATTCAAGACTTATCCAAACTAGATCGGCATCTGCTGTTGCCGATCTGTATTGTAAGCGGGCATGGGGTTGGAACTAATCCATGGTTGCAGGTATTATACGATTAAGGATGGGTGACGAATGGGGATGATATTAGGTCTTGCATTTGGAGGATTGCTGATGATATCAGATAGATTGAAGCCACGTGTTCTAATGCTTGTACCATATACATACATAGTCGGAGATATTTCTAACGTTATCGGACTTGCAATCGGTGACTCGCCGTACGTATCAAGGGATTCTTTAATTGTGCGTACCTGTTTTCTTACAGTCTAAATGAAATGCAAAATTGCATGCGTACGCTGCTGGCATGTGCATCAAATTTGCCACGTCCAATTATAATGTAGGAATATCAATATTTTCGTTTGTTTGTCCTTCCTCTGTTGCTCACCTCTCCTTGCAAATTTATTTAAATTACAATTTTACAATTGAGTGCATGGCAATTTCCGTATCAGTTAAAAAAATCAATAAAACCTTGATGCAAAACTCAGCATTTTACTTCAGTAGAAGGACAATTATAACTCCATTTCTATATACATATACTATGTATTTAATTTATTTTAAACATCTTTATATTTATACTATTTTTCTAGACAGACTTTCCTGAATTATAGCTTTAAACTTCATTTATTTTTGAAAATATACCTTTATAACATTTCTTTCGCAAATTCTCGGTAATATTTAGTTATTCATTTAATGTATTAATCCTTACTGTCATTCACTTTTAATAAACCGACGTGGAATCTAGAATCGTCGACTTTCTGGTCAAGATTTGATTCGACAACCTTCGAAAACGCCACGCGAAGAAAAGATATCATCATCTCAACGAAATAAATCAAGAACGCGGCCGATCTTTCTTATCTCGTCCCCGGTTTTATCTCACCCTGACCTCTCTATCTCTGTCTTTTGGTTTTCCCGTCTTATACCCGGGCACATCGTGCCCGAAGCACCATCTCCGACAAATGCTATCTCGTTTGATAGATAAGGGGATCCACCGTCAATTCCACTATGTTATCGGAGGCAAAATTAAGTTACTCTACGGTGTGTTAGAAGGAGACCTCGCGGAAGTTCTTTGTCTAGTAAGGATGAAGAACTCTCACATCTCGCAGTGTCGAATTCTTAGGTTTTTGGACGGAGAGGTGCCGGTCTGGTTGGTGTTGGTTTGGCGAGATAGTCGGGCTCGTGATTCCTCTTCTAACACAGCATAGATGACTATTACCTTATTCCGAGTGGAAGAGCTTTCATTAACGATGGAAAGTTAAGGAAGCGTGCTGTAGAGTCTGGGTAAGTAGTAAAAGACTAAATGGAGGCTTCTAGTTCGCAATCAATACGAACATTTTACCGTTTATTTACGATTTCTCTAATATTGTGATATTTGTAGAATTTCCTATCACATATCTGCAGCATAAATTTTGCTAAAATATACAATAATAGGAAATGAATTTGGAAAAGTTATAAATGCGATAAAATTAAAGCTACAAGTATGACTATATTTTAATCAATTAAATTGTCGGTAAGAATCCAAGAAATCAAGTAAATGTAAAGATTAATTTTCGTAAAATTTTAGGACTATAATACGCCTCCATGACAGATCATTTAAAGTTAATATAGTGGACGTGTCCGGGGAAAAATCAACCACAGCAGCCCTTCCATAGATGGAGATTCAAATTAAATCTTGCTAAGACTAATATGATGCTATCTTTCAAAAGACATAAGGATACTGACACCGAAACCATAGTCAGCCTAAATCGCATTTCCATTGTGTAACGGGTCGCGAGATTTTAAATTATTTTATTTTTCAATCGCATTAACCTAAGGAGGGAAACAAGTATTTATTAAATGTATTAAAGAATGTTATTTATAATTTGAGAAATAAAATGCACCTATTTGAACATATTCCGTGATATATATAAGCTTCCTATGTTAAAACCTTCATATAATTATAATAGTTTGAAATTGTAATAGTTTTAACCGTCAACTGTAAAACATGTGACTTATGGTGTAAGCTGATCTAGGGATTCGCATCGCTTCCTCCGCTTTTAAAGAACACTTTTCGCTAGGCCACCACAGAGAGTAGTTCGCTTCGTAGTTAGTTATACATATTTGCCAGTTCAGGGCTAGTTAGTGTACCAGTGTTTTTACGTTTGTTAAATTAATCAGTACAAAAGGCCGTGTTCACGGGATACCCCGCACGAAGTCATAAATAAAAATACTGATAAGCAGCAAACAAGAAAGGACACGCCCGAAGCCCATAGACTAGGCGAAGAAGGAAGCGGACATCTTGGTGGATCGAATCAACGCCAGCAAGTATACGCAGATAAGCGAAGAATACGTGCGTACAGGTATTTGGCCAATAAACTATTATATGCTACGAATACGAGCTCGTAATAAATAGAATAATTTGTATTAAAGCTAAATTGATTCCGCGTTCGTTGTTAAGTTCATTATCACGTATCTATATTTTTCCGTTGTAATTATTTGGAAATTAAACGCGTGCGTAGTTATAGTAAGAGTAAGATAGGTGCATCGTTAATGTTAAGATTCTGTTTAATATTTTCTAACTTTTATTTACATATTTATTCAGTTATTTTATTTAATATATTTGTTATTCGTTCATTTGTTGCATTTTCATTTATTCAGTAGTAAATTAGATTGCATGTTTTGTGTCATTAATTATTGTTTAAATATTGTAAATCCTCCATTTACCGCACGCACCTGAGAACGTATAAGGAAAGATTATAAAATCAAGTTTGTAAAGTAAGTATTGTTTTCTTGATTATTTTAGAGCGATTGCGACCGACATTTTGCTAGTCAGGGGAATTAATTTGTTTATTTCGGTATCAGTAACGTCCGTCGTTGATGGGTTCAAATTAATTTGTTAACTTACCGTGGCTACCTTTCAAGATTTTAAACACATATTATCACAAAATAAGACCGTGCTATCACAATTGCCAACAAGGTTAGCCTGAAATATCTAGGCTCTAGAGGACTTTCCTATCTAGATGATGGTCTCGAGTCCCCACTCATGAAAAAGCTAGTCATTATATATCATTCGTTAACGATAATTTTGTTCTGAAGGCATCTCCTGGATTGTGTGACTCGATATTTTATATTTAGAGTATTTACGAAACGTTAATTTTGCACAAAAAACTTTTTCATTAGGCCTACAGCAGAAAGTCGAATTTCAAAAATACGAAAATAGAAAGGAAACGAACATTATGGAAACTTATTAAAGACAACTGTCATCTACAGCAGACTTTCTTACGTTTAATAAAGTAAACGCAATTTAAACTTTGTACAAACTTTTTCACATTTCCACATTCGGAAAATTAAACATCTTGAAATGCCCAGACGAGGTAAGTAATCATTTCAATTTGTACGGCATTCTTTAACCACTCGCCGCATAATAGACTTCATTAGGAACACCTAGCGGCGACCACATACACTACTAAAACCCCACATCCGTAAGGGCGGTAAACTTTCACGCAAAGAAACTTTATTATATTTCTGAATCATAGCCGCTTTTCTCTCTTAGAGAATAGCACGCGAAGGAAAGTGGATTACACTCTTGTCCTTTACTCCTCCTCTTGTGTGCTTGGAGCGCGTACCTTTACTGACAATGTAAAATTCAAGGGAAAAGGTTTATACGTCCCATAGCAGTAAAGTAAGGTAAGTAAGACTTCCCAAGGTTCACGTATCAAGGGCATTTTCCAGGCAGGACTCTGTGTAAGGTGAACATCAGGCGAGAGAATGTGGAAGGGGACTAAAGTACCAATTTGTTTGCAAAAGCGTCGCATGGGATCCCGACATAAGAACTACATAAAAATTGCGTGGCCCGCTGCAGTAAAACCTCTTGTAAATTATTAAATTCGCCGGCGGCTACACCAAGATATCTAAGGTTGAATATAAGGTAGGAATAATAAAAAAAATCTTTTTTTGCCCGAAGATGTCTCCTGTAGTGAAATTAGCGCGGATCTAATCAAATATTTCTGATACTTTTTATGTAAAGCAAAAAATAAAACTTCATGTTCCTTTGATAAAGCTTATCACAATGGCATTAACCTTAGCAGGTTAGTGCATACCTTGTGTATTGCTGACGATTAATTAATTAGGTTAAATCTCCTAAAGCATCATTAATGATATCCTAGACACGAATAAAATGTTTTGTTAAACCGACAATACACTTCTGAAAAGTTCATTTAGTGGTATTATACTGTTTACTTCATAATTCTAACATTCAACAGCTTTGTATTTTATTTTTCTTTGTGGATTGAGTTAAATCCTTTTTTGGTCTAATTTAGGTTTCATTTTTGTCATTGATCAATCAATTCTCCACCACGGTTACATCAAAAGTTCCTAAACCCTACTGTCTACCTGAAAGGCTCTTCAGGCTTGTTATGATGTTGAAAGTGTTGGGTACTTTCTTCTCGGTGTCAAGGGTCTGTCATGGATATGTATGTTGGTATTCTAGCGATTTGCGATATCAAGTCCTCTCCTGATACTAACCCTCGGAGGTGGTCGGTCTGGGTCGAGTTCGGTTAGATGTGCTACCAGCAGATTTGCAGCGGTCGTGGTCCTATCGAGTATTTTCATAACTTGATGGATGGAATTTGCAATTCGGTTTGCAGTTGGTCCTTCCTCACGAACCATGGTGCACCGGCAATCATTCTGAGGATCCTATTTTGAAGGACTTCCAATTTCGTAAGATGGATCTTAGCAAGAGTTGACTACGGAAGTATCCAGTAAGTTGGACGAAGGAAGGAAATCTATATCAGGGTTTAAAGTGTCAGTGACAGCAAACTTTTGGAGCATAGAAACGGCAGCTGAGCTGATCTTGCGGCTAGGAATTTGTTTGTTGTGTTATTGACATGCTAACGGCATGTCAACGTTTGATTCAGGGTGATGCCTAAGTATAAAACTGACTGGCTCCACGGCAATCGAAAATCTCCCACAAAGATGTTGTTATGCTTGCAAACCGAAATGCGATGCATTTGTCTTCATTAATTGTTTAATACCATATGTCTTTCTACTTGTAGGCAAAATAAAACAATAATTGCTCAAAAATGGATTTATTATAGAAGATAAATTATTATGACTTTAGGATATGTTCCAACTAACGAAATTCATAATGAAACCAATTAATTAGTTAGCAGTTGGTTAAATAATAATTATACGGATGAGTCAAAGGTTCCCTTAAGGACAATTGTAAATTGTGTACGATCACCGACATCAAATTTATCAAAATTTAATAATGTTATTGTGTAATAGTAGTATTGTGGAAAATTCAGAATATATGTGAATTTGTTCATTTCTAATGAAAAAAATCTGTACAGTATAATTACGAAATTATTAGTACAGACGTAATATCCTTATTGAGAAATTTTCCTATAGATTTAGCACACAAGTAGAATAGACAAAATTCGGAATCTAATACAAAATGATAGGAATTTACCGAAAAATGAGTTCATGTTGGCTGCAAAACTCTACTTATATTCAACCTCTCTTCAGTAAAATGACAAAATATACGAACAAATTTTCGGAACAGCAATGGGTTCTCCATTATCTGTTGTAATAGCAAATTTAGTAATGGAGGTCCTGGAGCAAGATGCATTAAACAAATTAAACTGTCATGTACAATTTTATAACCGGGTAGAGATGATGCATAGATATACGTATATGCTGTATACCGGTTCGTAAAATTGAAGAGAATTGTTAGAACTTTCAAAAAAATAAACATTGACATTTTATTTTAGATTTATTTAAGTTTAGACTAATAAGTACTTTAATGTTGTTGAAAATGTAATAATTCGGTATATCAATGATTTCTTTGTTTTTAGCTACTTTTGTTGATAGGCATGGGTATACATATATTTTAATATTATTAGACATCTTGACTGCCAGTTTTCCACCGAAGAAATTTTGTAAATGAGAACATCTGACATTAAAGATAAGTACTTACAGGACATATATTTAGATAGATTAGTTGTTTCTTTAGGAGACTTTTTAAGTTTTCGTTCAGGATTAGAATTAGTAAGATGCTAACTTTTGCACATAATTTAGTATGCTCAAATAGTTCTTTTTCTTTGTTTGTTTTTAATTGGTGTCCTTAGATCTGCAGTGTCGTACATAGGCACTACTGTAGTCTTACCACCTCATCAAAACCTAGTAATACTTTAAATTTTCTCATGAATTGCTCTTTTATTGAAGTTATTGTCCATGAAATATTTTGGTTGAAACTGGGTAGGTTGTACTTCCATCCCACATGGATGTGTTCATGGCTAAGTTAATGCTGGCCCCCACTTTGTCGCGTACGACACCCAAAACCTAGCACCAGATAGGATCTACCTAGCACCATCAATTTTAGACCTAGCACCAAAATACTTTCCCAGAAAAAAATGTTAAACTATAAGAGTAGCCATTAACTTGCCCCCCCTCTCCCCCGCAGTTGAGATATTTATCCAGCTAGCACCAGATTGCTTAAGAGCTAGCTCCACACCCCTTAGATAGTGCAAATAGTTTTCGTAGAGAACATTTATTTGCAAAGAATAACTTGCAGTGTGTAGAATACCAGTGTTTACTGAATAATAGTGAAGGAATTAATACTATAAGAAGCGTATAAAAGGTTCAGAAATAGTAATAGATACACAATAGAAGTACATACATGTTTATGTAAAAGGTAAGTCCTGAAACGTTACTCCATTAAATTCCTATATTAATAAATAAATTACTTTGTTGGTTTTTTCTTTATCGTCGATTTAAAGTAATTGTATATTTTTGGTCACCAGTTGGAGAATTGTCGAGTAATTAAAAAAGGGTACATTTTTACAATGTATATGTATTGAAATTATCTTTCAATTCCACTTTCAGGTCAACGAAACAGCAAATTAATTAAATACCATTTTATTCCAGAACATATAAAATTCTGTTCATTAAATAAGACTTCTTCAGTGGAAAAAATTACTATTCAATATGTGTCAGAATACTAATGATATAATGAAGTAATTGATATATCGAATTGTAATTACATTCTCAATTAATATTAAAGGATATATTAGTGTAAAGTTTAATACAATGAATTACAATTTGTATATCAATCTATTTTTTGTCTAGCTGTAACATGGAATTATTGCAACGATATCGAATACCGCTATAGCTTAAATCATATCCTATTGATTTGATCATATTTTAAATCAGATCACCGATCCGAACTGTTTTAATTAATACAACAAAAGCACCTGAACCAAAGCCATTCAATGTGATGCTATCCAAATTATCGCCAATATTGTCGCCAATATCATAGTTTTATTTGGGGAAACATTGACATTACTACTAACAGTACAACCACACGTTATTAAAGTGTTGTATACTTCCCACATTAATATTCTGTATTCGTATTTGTACAAATAAATTAACAATTTGTCGACAAATGCGACTCTTTATCCATACGTTCATTGACGTTTACCACTTACGATTCAACGAAAGCGGTTTCGCTCATCTGCGAAACGGATAGATGAAAATTTAATGGTATAGGTTTGTGTAGTTTCATCAACTTCAGCATAAATTAGAGGTTTCGATGCTGGTGCTGGTCGAAAAAGTTTACCTAATACTTTGAATTTTATCAAAAATAAAAATGATAATAAAGCAAACTGAAAATATTTGAACTACGGAAAGCTAAAAACCTTGAAGTGGAAGTGGGTCAATAATGAAGATCCGCATTTGTATGTAGTTAATATTGTTTCGGAATAATAGGTTCAAGCGAATGAAAAATCAACTGGTGATTCTTTACAATACAATTAACTGAAATGGAGAAGCTCAATTTTTTATTCATTCAAAGAGCTTACAAATGAAATGAGCAATAATAATTTCGCTATATGATTCCGTCGGCGTTAATAAATTATTGATGGTTATTATTCACGAAAACAAAAACATGCACACAGACGGTGTCTTGAATGTTATATCATTGACTACATTAGAAATGAAATGTCTTCAAGTTTATGTTCAATTCAATTTCTTACTTATGTAGAGTGATTAAATGTGATGTGATAAACTAAAAATAACAATAAAACACGGAGAACTTGAAAATAATAATAGCAACTTGCAAAAATCCAAAAGAAACTTTGTCTATGCAAAATATTTCACTAATTCCAAAACATACTTTTCTCAATTGTGCCTTCATAAAATTGAATTTTCATAATCTTGCATCAAGAACATTACCCATTGGCTTTCAGGTTTAGGGATGAGTATTAGCAAATGTTATAGATCATATAGATTGAAGTACGCAACTATTCATAATATCGAATACTTATCCGTATACAAACTCAAACGATACTGTCGAAATTGAATTGTAGAACCACACGTTGTAATTGTTCGAAATATTTGAGTAATACCAAAAGCCGTCTTAATCATACTCTCCACACAAGAATTGACTCTATGGTTTAGAAATACCGTGACAAGGCTGTAAAATTCGCGAATTATTTTGTGATTTGAGATACACTTTTTCTAGTACTTACTATCAATGTGTATCCACCTTAGAGTAATTTGCGAATCGTTTGTGCCATGTTGATGCAAAGCATGAGGCTCACGTCACATGTAAAAGTTGCACTCTCCTGCTTTAGCAATTCCCAAACAACGCATTATGGCCGCACCATTGCTCACACACACCAATAGTTGACGGTATTAAAATCAAGACTCTGGCAGAACCACTGCCGTATATTATACGACATAGGTTGAACAGGGATCCACCCAGCTTGAACAATTTGTGATTCTGCCAGAGTCTAATGGTGATTCCATATAATGGCCTAAAGATATGAAAATGTCGAGAAATGCCATACTATGAAAAACCAAAAATTCTGAAGGCGCTCATGGTTATTGAAAGAATCATGTGAATGAGTAATGAAAAAAACCAAGTATTGGAAGTGGACCACTTGGTTTCGATCTATTCGTTCTCGTCAACAATTCTCCAAATTTCATCGCAATTCGACAATTCAAGACCTTATCCAACCAGATCCGCATCCGCTAGCGCTGCCGATCTGTGTTGTAAGTGGGCATGGGGTTGAAACTAATCCATGGTTGCAGCAAAGAGTATGATTAAGTATTGGTGACGAATTGGGATGATATTAGGTCTTGTATCAGAGGATTGCTGATGATACCATAGATTGAAGCCAATGTGTTCTAATGCTTGACCTATTTTACTGGTAGTAGTTGGTTGTAAGGTCATTTCAACAATATACCATATTATGCAGAATACCCTCTTCTATTCTATAGTATATGCTTTCATCTATCGCTTTCGTCCACTTTTTTGTTCTTTTTTATAAATACTTTTGTCGTTCATTTTCAGTTGGTTTCTTGATACCACATTGTTCGTACATTCGCGTAACCCTTTCCGACTCCATTTAGCCAGTTAGTTGCATCACAACATTCCTGTAAAGCACCAGAACTTAAAGTGGTTACTCAACAGTAAATGAATTTATTACATATCATTTTACAAGATCTTAAGGCGCAAATGAAATGGATATTTCTCCAAAATAATTATACAAGCACAGGCTGGCCAAAGTAATGCAAACAAGTACCCCAAAGAAAATAATCTGTAACAGAACAAGACTTGAGAGAAAAAGTAAAATATACAGCATGCAACCAAGATCAAATCAATAGCAGCGAATGTGATGACAGAACAGATGAAGCCGGCGACCGCCATAACTCCCAACAGTCGCCTTTTGAACGCTGGTTCACTGTTTTGGACCACCAATGACATAAAATCTTACAATATTAAATACTGGCCTATTTATGACAACAAAAGCTTTGTCTCTGATTGGAGATTAAAAATTTTCTTGTAATATGTAAATTATGCACAAAATTCATTTTTTGTCATTAGCAAAAAATCTGTTGTAAGATGTTGTGCAAATATTATCGATATTATAATTAACGTTGGATTATTTGTACCATACATACATAGTCGGAGATATTTCTAACGTTATCGGACTTGCATTCGGTGACTCGCCCGTACGTATCAAGGGATTCTTAATTAAAAACATGTTTTCTTACAGTCTAAATGAAATGCAAAATTGCATGCGTGCTGCTGGCATGCATCAAATTTGCCACGTCCAATTATAATGAAAATATCAATATATTCGTTTGTTTGTCCTCTGTTGCTCATATTTGAACATTTGCCGTTTTATTTGATTTCTCTCATCTTGTGATATTTGTATAATTTCCTATCCACATATCTGCAAGCATAAATTTTGCTAAAATATACCAAACAATAGAAATGGAATTTGGAAAAGATATAAAATGAATAAAATTAAGCTAGTATGACTATCTTAAATCATTAAATTGTCGGTAAGAATCAAGAAATCAGTAATCTGGGAATTAATTTTTCTGCTTCAAGGACCTGTCGCCTCCATGACAGATCATTTTAAAGTTAATATAGTGGACGTGTCGGGGAAAAATCCAACCACGGCCCTTTTTAGATGGAGATTCGATAAATCTTAACAAGACTATGCGATCACTATCTTTCAAAGACATAAGGATACTGACACCGAAACCATAATCAGCTAAATCCATTTCATTGTGTAATGCAGGTCAGATTTAAATTAGTACCATATTTTTCAAATAGCATTAACCTAAGGAAGCTCAAACATATCATCATCTCACCGAAATAACCAAGAACGCGTCAGATATTCCTTATCTCGTCCCCGCTTCCTATCTTAAAACCTTCCTATAATTCTCTGTAGTTTGGTTTGTAATAGTTTTAACCCGGGCACATCGTGCCCGAAGCACCATCTCCGACAAAATGCTATCTCTGCGTGATAGATAAGGGGGATCCACCGTCAAAAGAACACTTTTCGAGGCAAAATTAAGTTAGTTTAAACTGTGGATAGAAGGAGACCTCGCGGCTCAGGGCTAGTTGGTGTAGAACTTTCACATCTGTTAAATTAAATTCTTAAGGTTTTGGACGGATACACCACACGGTCTGGTTGTGCTATTTGGCAAGATAGTCGGCCTCGTGATTCCTCTTCTAACACAGCATAGATGACTATACCTTGATGCCGAGTGGAAGAGCTGGCAAGTAACGATGGAAAGTTAAGGAAGCGCTGTAGAGTCTGGGCAAGTAGTAAAAGACTCGTAATAAATAGAATAATTTGCAATCAATACGAACATTTTCCGTATTATTTACGATTTCATTAATATTGTGATATTTTCCGTTGAATTTCCTATCAATATCGTGCGCATAAATTTTGCTAAAATATACAATAATAGGAAATGAATTTGGATATTTTATAACTTTTTGTATAAAATTAAATTTTTAAGTATGACCTTTTATTTTAATCAATTAAATTGTTTTATTCAGTAGTAGAGATTAGATTGCATGTTTTGTGTCATTAATTATTACAAATATTGTAAATCCTGTTACTCATGAGAACGTATAAGGAAAAGATTATAAGAAAGTTTGTAAAGTAAGTATCTGTTTTCGGGGAAAAATCAACCACAGCAGCCCTTTGCTAGATCATCAAATTTGTTTATTTCGCAATTAATATGATGCTATCTTTCTGGAAAGATATAGCGATACCGACACCGAAACTACAACACATATTATCACAAAATCGTATTTCAATTGCCAACAAGGTTAGCCTGAAATATCTAGGCTCTAGAGGACTTTCCTATCTAGATGATGGTCTCGAGTCCCCACTCATGAAAAAGCTAGTCATTATATATCATTCGTTAACGATAATTTTGTTCTGAAGGCATCTCTGATTGTGCGTGACTGATATTTTATATTTAGAGTATTTACGAAACGTTAATTTTGCACAAAAACTTTTTCATTAGGCCTACAGCAGAAAGTCAATTTCAAAAATACGAAAATAGAAAGAAAACGAACATTATGGAAACTTATTAAAGACAACTGTCATCTACAGACTTTCTTACGTTTATCAAAGTAAACGTACTTTAAACTTTGTACAAACTTTTATTTCAATATTCGAAAATTAAAACATCTTGAAATGCCCAGACGAGGTAAGTAATCATTTCAATTTGTACGGCATTCTTTAACCTCACGCCGCATAATAGACTTCATAGAACACTAGCGGCGACCACATACACTACTAAAACCCCACATCCGGTAAGGAGGCGGTAACCACGCAAAGAAACTTTATTATATTTCGAATCATAGCCGCTTTCTCTCTTAGAGAATAGCACGCGAAGGAAAGTGGATTACACTCTTGTCCTTACTCCCTCCTCTTGTGTGCTTGAGCGCGTACCTTTACTGACAATGTAAAAATCAAGGAAAAGTTTATACGTCCCATAGTAAAAGTAAGGTAAGTAAGACTTCCCAAGGTTCACGTATCAAAAAGGTACGACCAGGCAGGACTCTGTGTAAGGTGAACATCAGGCGAGAGAATGTGGAAGGGGACTAAGTACCACTTTGTTTGGTAAAAATGTCGCATGGGATCCCGACATAAGAACTACATAAAAATTGCGTGGCCCGCTGCCCAAAAACTCTTGTAAATTATTAAATTCGCCGGCGTACACCAAGATATCTAAGGTTGAATATATGCAGGAATAATAAAAAAATCTTTTTTTGCCCGAAGATGTCTCCTGTAGTGAAATTAGCGCGGATCTAATCAAATATTTCTGATACTTTTGGTGTAAAGCAAAAAATAAAACTTCATGTTCCTTTTATGAAAGCATCACAATGGCATTAACCTTAGCAAGGTGCGTTGCATACCTTGTGTATTGCCGACGATTAATTAATTAGGTTAAATGCTACAAAGCAATCATTAATGATATCCTAGACTACACGAATAAAATGTTTGTTAAACCGACAATACATACTTCAAAGTTCATTTAGTGGTATTATACTGTTTACTTCATAATTCTAACATTCAACAGCTTTATATTTTATTTTCTTTTGGCGGATTGAGTTAAATCCTTTTTTGGTCTTATTTAGGTTTCATTTTTGTCATTGATCAATCAATTTCCACCACGGTTACATCAAAAGTTCCTAAACTCTACTATCTACCTGAAAAGCTCTTCAGGCTGTTATGATGCTGGAAAGTGTTGGGTACTTTCTTCTCGGTGTCAAGGGTCTGTCATGGATATGTATGTTGGTATTCTAGGATTTGCGATATCAAGTCCTCTCCTTGATGCTAACCCTCGGAGGTGGTCGGTCTGGGTCGAGTTCAGTTAGATGTGCTGCAGATTTAGATTTGTCCCATCGAGCATTACCTCTTGATGGATGGAATTGGCAATTCGGTTTGCAGTTGGTCCCTTCCTGCTGAACGTCCATAGTGCACCGCAATCATTCTGAGGATCCTATTTGAAGGACTTCCAATTTCGTAAGATGGATCTTTAGCAAGAGTTGACTACGGAAGTATCCAGGCGCTGGAAGGAAGGAAATCTATATCAGGCTTAGTGTCAGTGACAGCAAACTTTTGGAGCATAGAAACGGCAGCCGAGCTGATCTTGCGGTTGCAATTGTTTGTTGTTTTATTGACATGCTGACGGCATGTCATTGCTTGATTCAGGGTGATGCCCAAGTGGCATAAAACTGACTGGCTCCACGGCAATCGTAAAATCTCCCACAAAGATGTTGTTATGCTTTGCAAACCGAAATGCGATGCATTTGTCTTCATTAATTGTTTAATACTATGTCTCGACTTGTAGGCCAAAAATAAAACAATAATTGCTTAAAATTGATTATTATAGAAGATAAATTATTATGACTTTAGTGGATATGTTCCAACTAACGAAATCTCACTAATGAAACCAATTAATTAGTTAGCAGTTGGTTAAATAATAATGATACGGATGAGTCAAGGTTCCCTTGAGACAATTGTGAATTGTGTACGACTCACCGACATCAATTACCATAAAATTTAATAACGTTATTGTGTAATAGTAGTATTGTGGAAAATTCTTGAATATATGTCAATTTGTTCATTTCTAATGAAAAAATCTGCACAGTATAATTACGAAATTATTAGTACAGACGTAATAGCCTTATTGACAAATATTCCTATAGATTTAGCACACAAGTAGAATAGACAAAATTGGAATCTAATACAAAATGATACGAATTTACCGAAAAATGAGTTCATGTTGGCTAAAACTCTACTTATATTCAACCTCTCTTCAGTAAAATGACAAAATATACGAACAAATTTTCGGAACAGCAATGGGTTCTCCATTATCTGTTGTAATAGCAAATTTAGTAATGGAGGTCCTGGGAGCAAGATGCATTAAACAAATTAAACTGTCATGTACAATTTTATAACCGGGTAGAGATGATGCATAGATATACCGGTTGTATACTGTTATATACTGTATACCGGTCTGTAAAATTGAAGAGAATTGTTAGAACTTTCCAAAAAAATAAAACATTGACATTTTATTTTAGATTTATTTAAGCTTACACTAATAAGTACTTTAATGTTGGTTGAAAATGTAATAATTGGTATATCAATGATTTCTTTGTTTTTAGCTACTTTTGTTGATAGGCATGGGTATATATATATTTTAATATTATTAGACATCTTGACTCCAGTTTTTTCCACCGAAGAAATTTTGTAAATGAGAACATCTGACATTAAAAGATAAGTACTTACAGGACATAATATATTTAGATAGATTAGTTGTTTCTTTAGGAGACTTTTTAAGTTTTTTCTTCAGGATTAGAATTAGTAATATGCTAACTTTTGCACATAATTTAGTATGCTCAAATACTTCTTTTTCTTTTGTTTGTTTTTAATTGGTGTCCTTTAGATCTGCAGTGTCGTACATAGGCACTACTGTAGTCTTACCACCTCATCAAAACCTAGTAATACTTTAAATTTTCTCATGAATTGCTTCCTTTATTGAAGTTATTGTCCATGAAATATTTTGGGTTGAAACTGGTAGGGTTGTACTTCCATCCCATATGGATGTGTTCATGGCTAAGTTGTTGGCCCCACTTGTCGCGTACGACACCCAAAACCTAGCAATCAGATAGGATCTACCTAGCACCATCAATTTTAGACCTAGCACCAAAATACTTTCCCAGAAAAAAATGTTAAACTATAAGAGTAGCCATTAACTTGCCCCCCCCCTCTCCCCCGCAGTTGAGATATTTTATCCGAAAAGTTAGCATCAGATTGTTTAGAGCCAGCTCCACACCCCTTAGATAGTGCAAATAGTTTAGAGAACATTTATTTGCAAAGAATAACTTGCAGTGTGTAGAATACCAGTGTTTACTGAATAATAGTGAAGGAATTAATACTATAAGAAGCGTATAAAAGGTTCTAGAAATAGTAATAGATACTGCACAATAGAAGTACATACATGTTTATGTAAAAGGTAAGTCCTGAAACGTTACTCCATTAAATTCCTATATTAATAAATAAATTTTTGTTGGTTTTTTCTTTATCGTCGATTTAAAGTAATTGTATATTTTTGGTCACCAGTTGGAGAATTGTCGAGTAATTAAAAAAGGGTACATTTTTACAATGTATATGTATTGAAATTATCTTTCAATTCCACTTTCAGGTCAACGAAACAGCAAATTAATTAAATACCATTTTATTCCAGCACATATAAAATTCTGTTCATTAAATAAGACTTCTTCAGTGGAAAAAATTACTATTTAATATGTGTCAGAATACTAATGATATAATGAAGTAATTGATATCGAATTGTAATTACATTCTCAATTAATATTAAAGGATATATTAGTGTAAGTTTAATACAATGAATTTACAATTTGTATATCAATCTATTTTTTGTCTAGCTGTAACAATTCTGTTCAAGAACCTAGTCAAGAGCTGAAAAATTAGTAAAATTCAGGCATGAATTAAATTATTATAAATAACGCTAATTAATTATCGATACCAGTTCTAAAATTTTAAATTTTCGAACAATTTTAAAATTACTTTTGAAGTAATTAAATTTTAAAATTTAATGAAATTTAAAGCATTAATTGTATAATGTAAATATTGTTTATACTTTTAGAAGTAATATAATTTCCTGAAGAAGTAACAGAATTGTGACGAAATATTGAAAGCAAAGATTTTTATTATTAAAGGACCGAAAAACCCGTACAAATTATATTGTTTAATTGTAAAATTTGTTGGCGCGTCTGACGCCATTTTTTCCGTAAATTGTATAAATTTCTATTAATTTTTTGCATAATTGCGGGGATTTATAAGCAGGATTTGTCAGTGACGTGGATAAATTTAAAACTGCTATATCTGTGAAAGTATTCATTTTAACATTCATGTTTTTTAGAATTTTCTGTTTAATTAGACTTGCCATTTTATTTTTTTAAACAATACTTGATAGGTGAGCACCATTACGATCTACACATTATTGTAGTATTTTTGAAAAGTTTCCATTGCGCGCCGTAACATTTCGGCTGTAGTACGTTCAACTTCTCGATTTTTTTCAATTCCTCTAACGTTTGCGGTCGCTTAACGTACACCTTGCTCTTGAGCCAACCCCAAAGCAAAAAGTCGCATGTGAACAAATCAGGTGATATGGCCTGGATATAATATGGTTCAGAAAGAATTCCTTCATAGACATACGAGCAGTATGACTTGTCGACAATTGTGACATCGTCTTGCCGAAGCAACGTCGTCTCTGGCAATCGAACAAGTTCCTGCTTTAAAAATGTTGTGACCATGTTTGTGTACCGAGCTGCATTAATGGCTGTGGCATTTCCTCGATCGCCTTCAAAAAAGTTCAATGATGAAAGAGCGCATCATATTGTCATATTAGAAAAGGGTTTCTCATGTGATTGGAGCGGATTTGCAGTGCTGCAATATCGGATATTCTAGTTATTATAGAATCTGACATGCTGAAATAACATTTTAGAAAGAACTTCCCTAATTTTCAATTTCTTTTTTTCTTGCGTTTTTCTACAAGCCGCTTTAATTGGATGACATTCAAAGATTGCATCAGGCGTCAGATGCATAGAATTTGGAGGAAGCAACATCAATATTACTGTTTGAAAGCATTAGGTCTAAGTATTAGCCGAGCTAGTTTTTTTTCGTTGTATCTCGCTCTTTTTATGCCTCGTTTAATCCAACCTTAATACCAACGTTTTGCTTTATAGAAAATGTAAAGCAAATGCAGCCTTTTATCTCCAGAAATTTCAAACGTCACTGTAGCATTGGTTTGCAGTTTAGAAACCACTTCCATAGATTCAAGTTCAACAATATCGGAAAGTGGAATTTTTTTGTGA
Organism: Holotrichia oblita; assembly: GCA_023690525.1. Lineage (NCBI taxonomy): Eukaryota > Metazoa > Arthropoda > Insecta > Coleoptera > Scarabaeidae > Holotrichia > Holotrichia oblita. The sequence goes on from CM043022.1 coordinate 17,292,464, forward strand.
TTACTATTAAATTATTAAAATATTCTTCTTTTATATCCTAATGCTGTCTTTCATATTTTACATTTGTTGTGACAACGACGTTCCTGTTTATGAATCTGTTGAATGAATCGGTGCCCAGTAGGATTAAATGCTGCTTAAAATGTGTTTAATGCGAATTCGTTTCAAAGAAAATCCTTAGAATGCGCACAACCGAAGACTCTCAAACAAAAGTTGTTCATCGTTAAAAGTCAAGACGAGTTGTTGTGTCCATAAGTCTCTGACGAAACTCTTGAAACAGATTGATGGAGCTTATTTTTCCAATCTGGAAGCCAAGTTATCACAGTCTACTTTTGCAACATCTATTTGGAAATCAATAGACCAGAAATAGAGACAAAATTTAATGGAAATGGCACAGAATAGTTAACTAAATTCAAGAGGGCCATCGTCATCTTCCTCTGCATCTGTTTCAAGATTAAATTGTGATTTCATCAATTTTTGGTGTAATTATCAACAATGTTTATATAATAAGATATTGTTGATCTTGTGTTGTTATCCGTTGCCATTTTTACCATCTTATTACATTGATAAAGAATTCGTTCGAAAGAAAAAGGGAAATGCGGTACGATTATAATACAAGTACTAAATATAAAAATTATCGATTTCCATCTAAATTTAACCCCAATTCTAATATTATCTTCCGGAGCAGACACCTTTACGGCGGATATTCGGTTTCAATAAAAAAGGAAGGTCAGGTACCTCGGGTATTAACGCTTACACTTTACGAGAGCTGTATAAATTGTATCCATTGATTAATTCGCAGCTAATCTGTTTAATTGTACTCTAGGGTAGTTACGCGAAAGAGAAATGGCAGAGAAAAAAACTAAAACGTTTCCTACTAGAGTTTTGAAGAAGCGACGAAGTTTCATCGTTACGTTTGTAAATATTTACTTCTGTAAAATTTAACATGCATCTTTTAAGTTGCAGAGAAAATCAATTATACTAAATCTTTTAGTCTGCATTGAATTAATTCAGCGCAATCCTCTAGTAAGGATAAATTACCTCTGCGGATTCTTCTCTAATATTATTCGGAACTGAAATCAAATTATCCGGCTAAACAACGTTTACGTGAAGTAGTATCAATTACTCCATGTAGTACTACGGTAGGAAACGAACACAGGACAAGTAGTTTCACGCAGACAAATCAGATTTACCTGTTTGCAATTTAACCGTTGCCGGCGACTCGAAAAATCAAATTAGAATTAAACCCACCCGAACGCCAGTATTGAGTAGGTAGCTCAAAGTGAGGCCGCCGCAGAGGGATGGGATAAAAATCCACAGTAGTGCGGACTTTGCGGCTTGTCTCGTTGACGTGGTGTCGGGATGATAGTGGGAAGAATGTAATAGAGTGGGTGGGTGACGACCAGGAAGCGCCTTATACCTTGTCGTAGTCGACAAATATTGATTTTTCAAGTACATCATCCAAACTGGCGCTTTAGCAGGTACTATCTCTGCGAACAACAAATATTTAATAAGCAGAGATGTTAGCCAACGAGTATTGAGGACATTATTTACTGTGGTGAGGCGAGTTTGAGTTGGGAATACTGCAGGAATAGATTACAGAAGTCGGTAGTTGCTGGTTGTGCACAGAAATGTTGCATGTAACTTTACGAAAATTATTTTTAAAAAGAATTAAATGCAGGAAAGCTAGTTACTGCATTATCATTGCTTTTAGTCCTGCAGCATCAAACTTGATAAATGTTGGAAAAGTAGACAAAACTGTCAAACTACAATATATAAAAAGAAACTTCATATTTAACGGCCATGACATGCAGCGTAACTTCCTCCTACAAGTAAAGTAGTAAGTAATTTTTTGACCAGCGACATAAACTGAAACAAAATGCTTTTGTTTTTATAAAATTTTTAAAATAGGAATCTTTTTTCCGTTACTTTCTCATTATAACAATGTAATTGTTATGAGAATAAAGTTTTTGCTACTTCGTTGAAGGCACATTCAACAAATCCAGAGTTTCAATTTTTGAACTTATTTGTTCAATCAAAGGTACAAATTTTTGATTCTGAGTGTACTAAATAATACTTTTCTTCAAACTAATCAGTTTGTTTCTTGCAATTATTTTTGATTCTGAGGTACTAAATAATACTTTTTGATTTTTTTAAAACTAATCAGTTTGTTTGACTTGGCAAGACTAGTCTAATTATTACTTATTGTTGGTAATAAATTGGAGATATGGAAAACATGTGCCAAAATTCGAAATCTGGAAAGTACTATTTTTCAAAATCTACACCTAGATTTGATTGATTTTTTTTAAGATCAGAAAACACAATTTTAGATTTTTAAATCTAATATAATCTGATAAAGGAGAGAGCGATGAGTGTAGATACATAATATGTTTTACTTTGATTGATATTTTTTATCGAATTAGTTATCGAGGATTAAAAGTCAACGCTGGTCTCCAAATTCCATTTGTTTTTATGAATCTGATAAAGGCGTTCAAAACACTATGGGCTTAGGTAGCTAATAACCAAAACCAGATAGTAATAACCACCGAGAGCAATAAATTTTAGACCTAGCTCCTAAATACTCTGAAAAAAATTAAAATCGCCCCACACCTCCTACCATGTACCCACTAATATAGTACAAAGATCAAAGAAACTGTGTAAATATGTAATGTGTATCAACAATCTGTAGATAGTTTATTGATCTGTACAATGATAAAGTCCAAGATATTTTTCTTTTTCGCACAAATTCTCGAATGCGTATAGTGATGTAATAGATACATTTCATCAGTAGCTGGTACTTTCTTCGATAATATTAGTTGAATTTGTGCCTTCATTGACTTTTTTATGACAACAAACTGTATAGGATGACGCATTTTCGTATGTTTTCGAAAATTCAGGGAAGCTGTAGGAGATATTAAAAAGTTGGGATACGTTTTCATATCTCTTTTTTTCCTAATGTAATACTAATCTCTTACCAGTTTCGAACTACACGGTGTTATTCGATTTTTGGCAAAATCAGTCGTGCATATATCTCGCTTTTCTTAAATGCCATCAAAAAACGCTTTGGGCGTCCTTTACTTACATCTATGAATTACATCCGATGGCATAAATTCTATTTTGATTTCGTTTTCCGTTTTTCCGATATAATCACATCTTGTGTTTTTTCACCCTATATATATTTCCTTCAAAATGAAAAGAAAACAGAAAACAATTTCAAAAATATATAATACATCTTATATTTTTAGGGAGGTTTTGGAAAAAACAGTTAATTTAGTATTTAGAGAATTTCACTTGTAGTAGGCATGGAAAATGAAATAATTCGACGTTTTATATATTGTTGATTCTAGACAAATAGTTTTGCGGATATTTTATCTGGCCATAACCAATAGTTAATTAAGTAGTCAGCTTGAAAAATAAAAATGCAAGTTTGGCAACGGATCGTTATTTCCAACTGTTACGATTTACAGAATAATGTTGTGGAGTGAATTGAAGAATCTTTAAAGACTGTATTAAACTAGAAGCACAAATTACAATATATAGCCAACAGAGAAGAGCAACAAGTATCATTGGCATTAATTAAAGAAAATGCAAATATTTCATGCCAATAAATAGAACAACTGGAAATATTAAAAGAAGCACAGCCCTTCGAATTCTTAAGGAACACAAATTTCCCCTCTAAACCACCCTCTACTTTTCTAACAGAAGGTTAGAATTCTGTAAATACGAGGGACAAGCTACAATTATTGAGAATAGCAATAATACACTTAACCATTATCTCCTTCCATAGTTTGAAAGCGTTCAACCAGCTATCTTTAGGGATACTATCAAAAAACACTTAACAGCGATGCCAATCTCTTTTTCTGACTGAAACCTTTCTTTTTTGAGCCAGAAGACACATCGCCAAATCCGGTTAGTAAGGAGGATGTTGTAATTATTAATTATGATTTTGTTTTCCGTTAAATACTGAAGAGTTGTCCTTGCTGTATGGGACAACGCGTTAACATGATGTAATATAATTCCCTTTCTTGGCACTTCAGGCAAACAATTTTCGACATACCATTTAGCGGTAGTTCTAAAAAATACTGCACACAACTGTTTTCATTGCTCGTTGTTTTTCACCATCGTAGGGATTTCCTCATCTTCATGTATCCAGATTCGGCTTTATTGGCGAGTGGGGCCATCAAAAAACGGCATGTACGTTTCATCGCCAGTTACAGTTTTAGAAATAATTTGATGGACTCCAACATTCAACATATCTAAAGTTTGTTGACAAATTCTAAGACGTTCTGCTTTTTGTAAATCTGTCAGATAATGGAGGTACAAAGCGAATTACAACCTTTTTCAAATGTAAATGTTCGTGCAATAGTAATCTCACTTGCGAGGATATCATTGCATAAGTAATGCGGTTGTCCTCTCCTACCATCTTCTTCACCGCAGCAATGTTGTCGGGGTTACTGCAGTTAAAGGAGAGCCAACAGATTTTAAACTTTCCTGAAAAACTCATACGCGCTCAAGCCCTTCTTGAAATCATAGTAAATCATTATCCGAAAGTTCTCTCGTGATAATTCCATTTTTTCGATAGCAGACGCTTATTTTATGGACTATTTCTCCTGCACTCTTCAACCAAATAGCAAAAACTAAACTGAAATTTACAGATAAAATAATGCACTATTTAATAAACAGCAATTTGTTTTGCACGGGTAACTAGATTTTTTCAATTCGCAATAATTGTATCTAATCCCTCGTAGTTTGTAAATGGGTGAAACCAGTATCCAGTTTTCGCAAGGCATGTTATTTGGATATATCAAGTAGGGACAGTATCTTTAATCGCCACAGTAGCCGTTACTGGATCCATAAAAATCCTCATTCTACCGTCTCAAGGCGGAAGCAAGGTCGGTTTAATTTCAACGTTTGGTATTATTTAATTGATCGTCAATTAAGAGGACCTTATAATAATAATAATAATAATAATAATTTAAAAGCATACGTGGATTATGTACGTCTTGCTATTCGTCGATTAACATTTCGAAATAATGATCTTTTGCTAAATTTGCATCTTCTTAAATTAAACACTTAACTAATTGGTTACTGAATGAATAAAATGATTGCAAAACTATTTCTCTAAAATTAACAATCTATAGAATTAACGACTTTTCGAATGCCTCCCCAAAGAATATTGTATGTACTACATATTTTTGTAGTCGTTTTTCATTTTTGAGAAAGTATAAAGATTAAGAATAGCTAAATAGAGTAGTGGTAAGAGATAGCGGTTAACACCATTATTACTTTTAGGAAAAAGAATCCTGAAACCGTACTTCACGTTTCCATAGGTTTTTCGGAATCCTCGAAAACATATAAGAAACAAAATTTCAATGGTATCATAAATCGTCGAACAAAATAGTATCGTTAATTGTTAATTGTTAATTGTTAAAATTTTCCAATTGTACAAAATGATCATACATATTAAAACATTTTTACGAAAAGTAAATAATAATCTTACATAATAATTACAGTAATAATAGCTATAAAAAACATATTAATGGCAATTAATTGGTATCACCATCGGCCACTACGTTATGAATTGTTATCGCAAATTACTACTAAAACTACTCTACTACTCTTTTAGTTGGTAGATCTACAATTTAAATGAGCGGAGACTCCTATATTTTAGTAATTTTTTTAGAGAAGGTATTTTGGTGCTAGTTTTAAAATTTGTGGTGCTAGGTTTTGAATGCCGTGCGCGACAAAGTGGGGATCAGCATTAACTTAGACCCACAGACTCTATACCCACTCTCTAATTTCTTACTAATTTAAACTATATATATTATTTAATCATTGTATTGTTTGGAAAGCATAACATTAAACACACAACATAATTAAAAAAAACTATCTCAACCGATTTAGAATTTCAATGAATAATTCAGTTTAACGTTGAAGATATCGATTTACCTTCGACTTACAAAGCAAACAAATTAGTTCGGTGTTCTATGGTATAACCATATCAAGATGTTTGCTGTCCTAAACTAATATTTATGCTTTGACAGTCAATAACGAAAGTTTCGAAATTCACATGGAACGGCTATAGATACATGCGTAAGAACGGAGAAGCAACATTAACTATTTGCTTCTTTATATGTAATGCTTTTTGTACGATAATTATTTATAGAGATCCCCTGGAATTAAATGCATTAATAATATCTATTCCTCTGAAACCTATAAATGTATCCTGGTGCGTTAAAGTAACATGTTCTTGCTCCATTCCCTTTGTTCCGTGTAATGTTGTGCTGCGTACTGTGCGAGTCTCGTTCTTCTTTGCGTCAGTTACATTTGTCTTTCGTTTTAATTGAACAAGTCAAGATTACGCACGGATATACATTAAGTTTGTCGAAAGTAATCTGTTCTCTGCTATTCCAGCAGGACTTATAAACTCAAACAGAAATATATTGCACAGCGGTTTCGGAAGAGTAAACTTACTACTACACGGCATACTAATATATGGAACAAATACATGAATGTATACAATACTAACTTTATAACGAAATGCTGTAGATGCATAGGATGTAATACTACTGTGGTATTGTTGGAGTTATCAGCAGGCGCTTTTATCATAACAAAAGAGAGAGAGAACTATTGCACAACTTTGATATACAAGATGCAATAACAAATGATGAAGTTTGTTACATTTTTTATAGAAAAAAGAATCGGTTCTACCACTTGTGTTACTTGCTATCTACTTCATATCAGACGTGTCGGCATGTAAAATTTATCAATATATCCCATATGTTTGCCATAGTCTTAACATAGAATTTCTACAGAGATACCATTTGTTTTCGGTTTTCTGGACACTATATCCGATAATTACCACGTATTATGGTGATTTGCTAACAATAAAAGAATTCATCAAGCCACTAATTTTAGGGCTACCAAGGCACTTGTACTTTTCTACTCTTCAAAAAATGCGCCTGGCTGTTACGTCGGGAATCTGACCTTTAACGCGATTCGTTCGTTATCTCGCAGTAAGCTCTCTTGATGCTGCGTTTGAATGCAAAGGACAAGGAAAAGATAATATATACAGTCAATAATGAAAGAAACTACCAAGGTAAACCGAACAAACTGAGTGAGTGTCTCAGCAAGTCGGATATTAAATTTAATACTTTTAGAAGATTTCTGTCTAGTAATTAGCGTAGTTCTTCTAATTGAGTATTTTCTTCATAGCCTGTTTCGTCCTACTGTTATAAAGTGTTCACTGTGTGGATAAACTAAGAATATACCTTGCTTGGATTAAATTACATTATGTTGTAACGCAACATTATGTATAATTTTTTATATTTTTGAGATCCCAGGGCCTGATTACGCTTTCTGTAAATATTGTAGTAGTTGGTTAGGACTTATTATCTCACAGACTCACTCTGTATTTATCAATTGCTGAATTAATTAGATATTGTTTGATCACCTTTGCCTTCTATTCCGTTCCCAATCTCCGTAATGACTAGCATTCAATGTAAATTTACAAAGTATTAGAACCGCTTGATTTACTAACTGATATCTTAAGTTACGAAATATAACTTTTCTCTTTAATGAGCGTTGGGACGTTGGGAGAGTTTATACAATAAAAAGTTTGAGGGTATTGATCCTAACGCTGGCGATTATTTAACACATGTGGCAAATTATTTTCCAAACTTCTCCAAATGTGCTGCGCTAGCTGAGGACTTGTGTCTATCTGGAATTTTTCGTCAACTATCTTCAAAAGAAGAAGACAAAGAATATTTCAAAATGTAATTTCAATAACTTAAAGATTGCTGTACCAGCATCACCAAGAAGTTTATTTAACGTTTACTATACGGTATTAAACTGTATAAGCATTAAATATTACTTTATCATTCTTTCCTATTTCGTGGGCGGATCACTTCGAAAGGCAACTCCGCCAAAAAGGCTTATTGCTCCTCTATGCCGTTTCAGTCCTCACAGCCTCGTTGTACCCGCAACTTGGTTAAGAGTTAATTTGCTTACTGTGGGATCATCTAATCGATCGACCTCGAAAGTAATTCTGTGCCTCCATGGGCTGGAGCTTCCTTCTCACTCCCGTAGTTTTTACGTAGGGGAGAGTTTACTAGGTCGATGAAATTAATGCCTTTATTATAATTGCTGCCTTTCGAAGTGTTTTCTTATTTGGACGAATAGCAGGAGTTTCACAGTGTCTTTCGCTGCCAGGCGTATTCCAGTAGGAGTGGTGCTTAGCATCGTGTTCAGATTTGACAAAAGTTTTGATACTGCCATATGAATTCTCACACGTCTATTCTGGATCTGTGAAAGGTGATTCGCTGGCCCGTCTTACTAACATGTCAGCTGTTTTCTTACCTTTTATGCAAGAATGTCTTGGCACCTATTCCGTCAATTGTTTGGGTTTCCTATGGGCCCTCAATTACTGTGCAGTCGATTTTTATGCCGGCAGTTTAGAATACTATCCACGCAAGTCTAGATGATGATTATTTCGGTCTGAGAGATGGACGGGAAGCTTCTCGCTTTTTTTATTACCCAATGGTGTATTTTAATCTCAAGTTTCCTTTGCGTCGCTTTCGCTGTTTCTGATCTACAAACTTGAATGTTGATCGTCTAGTAAGACATATGTACATGAAAATAAACTTAACAACTCCACCACAAACACATGCACAGAAGCTGCAAAAGAAATTAAGTGCATCGTAGCAAGTATGGCTGTCAGCTGTCTGAGGAGTGGTAGAACTTCTAGAATGAGAACACAACTGAAAGTCTTGGAATGATTTAGGAGATTTTGCCATTTTTCATATGTTGTAAACGTACCGTGCAGATAGGCTGAATATTAGCATAGAAAAATATACCTGCGATGTGTACCACCACATTGTCGATCCAAAACCATTTCATGGCTATTACAAATGCTCTACCGAAGACAAAGATCGAAAGACTAGGAGAGATCAGGAGAGAGACCATCGAATAGAGGACAAAGTTATGCAAATGTAATACACGATTTACAGGTATTTGAGCATTAATACTTGGGAAGCGTTACTGTAAACGCGCAGACATAAAGTGATGTTTAAGGAGGTGAAAATATTTATTCATGTTCAACTTTTTTCCTCCAATGTTAAGGTCGTTCCATTTGCGGAATCTGACGACCAAGCATTCGCGGTGGGGCTGCACTTAGACGAAAAAATTTGGCATTAAATCTGTTTGTCGAAAACTCATTTGATTTGTCTTTAAATCAGACGCGGATTCAGATTTATAACTTTTGTAGAAGATTTTCAATCATCTTACATCTTGTCTTGCGAAGCCTTGCATTGGAAATAGTTTGCTAATAAGGGGCGCTGTTTTTGGATTTTGCCCTTACTTTCAACTCAGGTTGATATGATGGTGTGTTACTTATGGCGGCTGAGAATTATTGTGAAGTAGATTGCGTTGATCCTTACGCATGTGTTTGAACACCAAAAGAAAGTACGCATGTGCTTTATGACTCTATGTTGGATTCTGAACTTTGTATTCCATTACGACCAACATATCCACCTCAGTCAACTCTAGGCTCACCACACCGTTTACAATTAACACTCTTATATGTCTTGTAAATCAACGCTGCAAAATGCGCTGCTATCAGGTTTTCGCAGAAACGACGACTTTCAAGAGTATTTACGGAAACAATCGGTATTTAGGGGTATCAGCATTACAAAGTTCTGTAAACTTAATGTTGAAAGGTATTTCATGAGCTAATATCTCCTTCGGGCTTCACAACTTGTCCATTGATTCCTCATATTTCTGTATTTATAGAGACCGAGAGACTACAAGGGGTACAACAGAAGGTACAAACTCACTTCAGAATAACCATACAACGGTAACTCGGACGCCGTTCAATTAATATCCGATGTTTTGTCCGCACGAAATTGCTAATTTCACACCCTTCCAGGTTCGTATTGTCTGTACCAGCAAAACCGATCGCCGAATAATACATTTAATTTTAACACTTTGATGGAAAAGTTCTGCGTTCGGATGTCCGTATGTATTTATACAGTCTACACTGTTCAATCTATCGGGTTCTCCGTACGTAACGAATGTTTTTTCTTTCTCACTTCTACCGGCTTCATTTCCGCTTAGTCATTGCTGACGAAAATAGCTCAGCGGGAGAGAACACAAGCAATGAAAGAATTGTTTTTTTTGTCGCCTCCGTTTGGGGACATTTCAGAATTTAATATACATTGTATGCGTATGGATGTCGATATCGGTCAAAATTAACTTCTGGTTTTATTTTAAAAAGGAGACCTGCTATTTCATTTTGCACTAAAATTATTATTGTCTCAACGAAGTACCTACATAGGTGAACATCGTAATTACTCCGACGCCGTCAGATGTCGCTGTCCACCATCAATAATGGGAACAACTACCGACGGAATCGGTCTAACAGAGTGCCGTTAACCGAGAAAATTGCATCCTGGCGTTTGTAATTTTGCAAGAAACGACGCTTTAGTGACGATAAAATTTACATTTTTGCGGAAACCGATGCTATTAAGTTTGACATTTACACGAGAACGACTATTAAATTTTGTAGTTTTTGCGCGCGCGTTGAAAAGAATTAAATAGGCGAGAATCGAGAAGACGCGGTAGCTTGTTTGCAGCATTGCTTGTGGGTGAAATCGGCGAGGTAGGTTGATGAGACTCAGAGATGCGAGTGGCAGCAATCGACTACAGCATCGTCAACCTGCGATGGTAATTTTATTATAAGTGCTTTTAACGGAAACATCACGGAACGGGATATTACAGCAGCCGTTTTATGTCTAGACAGGTCTATTTGAATAACAATCGGTGTGTTACGTGTTCTGTGAGGATTTTACCATTTTAAAAATTATATGTCTTGCTGTCGTTGAACTAATTTTGTCTTGATTCGGATGTTCGGATGTTTTTTTTTCTAAGATCAAGATTGCAATAATGTAGAATTTTGTGAAAGTTGAGCTGCTTTCATTAATTATGCCTGAAATATATTTATTATAGTTTCTTCTTTCTTTATCCCCGTGCAGGAAAACAAGAAAACCAATGGAGGTGCCAATGAAATGATTTATTATATAGATACCATACATATCACTACCATAAATATTGGAATAGTTGGAACGCCGATGCAGAAGCCTCTTGGAAATACACTAATGTTTTTTGCATTTCTACCATTCTTTGAGCCGAAGTATTTCCAAATCTTGTTAGATCATGGTCGTAATGAAAAGTAAACATATTTGATGAGATATGCGCCACTTCTACAAAAAGCATTCAACTACTGCATCCAGTGCTTGTTCTCCGTCTTCATCTTTACTTCATCTGAATGGACGTTTCATTCATCCATGTCGTACAGCTTGTTAATGATTATCTTGGAAATAGCTTCCACTATTGCCAATTCGTTGTTGTTCAAAGCCTTTGATCAATTGCGCTTAGTTATTAGATAAGTTGCTCATGATTCGTCGATAGGTACATGTGATTAGCATAGGCCAATGTAGGTATAACACTGCTAGGTTATATATTTATTTACATACATGCGGAACAGGAACATTTCTATGAAAATTACTAGTTTTCGATTAATAACTGAAGGCTGGGATAAATAATATATATATAACTTCAAGTGGTGATTCTGCATGCAAAAATAATGACAGTTTGCTATATAAACGTCCGTCCGCAAATGCTTAGTTTCAGAGTTATAGGGTGTTAAAGTTTTTCTTAAAAACTGACGATTTATTTATTGCTCTGAAACCGGTCGAGATAGGCAAATGAAATTTGGTGGGTTTTAAGAGATAGTTATTGCGCATTTCTTCACATCCAACCAAGAATTTTATATTCATCATTGGCGTGCATACGGGTAATGATCTTAATTTTTTAAAGAAAAAAATGGTACGCCACTGAGATATTTCAAATTAAAAATCATTTTTGAATTTGCCATTCAATTTGTGATAAAAGACCTCTCTTGCCTTTTTTCGCGTGAGGCGCCGTTTTTATGCAAAAAAATAAAACATCTTAACTTGTATTTTTCATTTCTTTAATACATTATCTAGTAGGCTACTGTCGACATTCAATATCAATGCATTGTTAAATACAAATATTTTAACGAAGTGTCAAAATAGCAACTCATCATTATTAAGCTTTTAGTTAGCTATAAAATTATTGTTAATAAGTAATTAATTTTTCTTTTATTGAAAATAAATAACTCTGAAACTAAGCATTTGCGGACGGACGTTTATATAGCAAACTGTCATTATTTTTGCATGCAGAATCATCCCCTGAAGTTTGTCGCACTTATTTACTAACACCCTGTATATTGAATTAAAGATCAAAATACGAGATATTGAGTTAAAAATTAAATTGTTTCGAACTATGCTAAGTGATAGCTCTTTAATAACAGGGTCAATGCCATCAATATGCATGTTACAATAATTAAATTTTTTTCCATTATTCATATCTTCAAATTATGTCCCAGTTAGTATAGGTCTCTGTAGCAAAATTTGCTTGTTTCGTAGACCTCAATGAGCAAGATGACAAGGCATGAACGGTTGAATTTTGATATTTATTTTATTAACAAAAGTTTCCGAAATAAAATGATCTTCGAAATCAGTTCCAGCTAGAGTTTTCCGAATTGCTCTTATCCACGGTATTATTATTATACAAGGTGTAACAATAGTGCGATATTCTTCCATATCTCCTTTGTTATGCACAATACAGCAAATATTTAAAAAAGTTGTTTAGTTGTTTATGAAAGTTATAACGTAAAATATTCTATGATATACAGGGTCTTTAGTTTGCCCGTAACCACCAGTAACTTTACATTTTTAAATGGAATACCCTATATATTCATAAAACTAAACTTTCGTATTTAAATATTTGCTGTATTTTGCATAACAAATATGAGACGAGATATGGAAGAATATAATCACTATTCTTACACTTTGTATATTATTTTTCAAAATAATTATTTTGAACGCGAAATTGAATTTCAACTAATTTCAGAGAAGAAATTCGTACTTACCATCGCAGAGTTTCATAATTCCTAAAACTGACTTTGACTTACTGTGAGTTGCCAACTTAAGTTGTAAATTTCAAATTTCTTACAAGTTTCTAGTTTGAATCCAGTTCTAATTGTTTTGCGTGGTTGGTATGTTATCGGAATGCATTCTTATTTAAAGCTACCTCACACCTTACTTTGAGTTGGTAACACATTATGTATGTCTTGGGCTTTTTTTGAGGTGCCATTCCGCTCAAAGTATTAAAGTGTAGATAACGTGTTACCGTGAAAGTGAATTTAGCTAGTTTGGTGTTTCGTGTAAAATTTAGTAACAAAATAAGTATAATTATATTCGCTACAGTTTCATTACTTTAATAGATACAAATTAATTCTAATTTTGTTAATGCCATCTCCCCTATTTTGTTTCAGTATGGGTAGGAATACCGGCCATTGCTCCGAGCAAAAAATTGAAATTAGAAGCCTTCTTCGGCATACATAGTATTGACAAAGAAACATAACAGAGATTGCTGGCTACTAAGTCGACAAGAAATAAAATAAAAATAAATCTGACACAAAATATGTTTCTTTCTGGCTGGTATTAACTTATCAACAAGAACTGTGCTGCTGCGTTTAAGACAGGAGAGGTTGCGTACGAGGCATAATATGTATTCAACGTAAATAACTTTTGATTAATAAAAAAATAATACATGAGATATTGTATGTAAGTAGTAGATATTTTTTGAAATTCTGGTGCTTTGTTCCAGAAGTATTCTTTAAATATCTTTATTGTACTTACCAATGTTGGCGCTAAAGGTGGGTTATTATTTCACTGTTTTTGTTTTTGTTTAGATTAAATGGAACAATCCGAAAATGCTCTCTGACTGATAAAAACTGTGCGATAGAATCGGGAATTTAATCGATGTAAAAAATCACCACATGACGATCAGTGATTTTTTTAATCTCTGGAAGATGCTAGTTACAACGGCTTCTTGAGCTGCATTGCTGGTCTGACTATTGCCGCTAGTCTTGTAATTTGTGCGTGTTAAACTAGTTCAATGGTCTTGCAGCGCCATTTCACCGTCTTTTTAGTGCTGCGCTGTTAATCTTTTTCCACTCAATAGCTAATGCAAATCCATCAAGTTGAAAACAACTATATTGAAACACTAAAATCAGATGTCTTGATTTTTGAGCAATTTATTAATAAAAACGAAACAATCTGGAGTACCATACCCTCATCAATAGGTCGTATTAGGTCAAGTAACATAATAAAAGACCTAGTCAGTGAAGTTGTTCTACTACCACAAAAACTACCACAACAATATCTAGATGCTTTTTCACCATTTTTGGACAACCAAGTTATATAAATAAATAAATGATAAAAGTGAGTTTATTGTTTTATAATTGCAAGTCATCTAAAACAAAACAGTAGTTACGAGATTTTGTGGAACTCTGTTTACAGACCACTTACTAGCTACAAACCGACTAAGACATAGTGTAGATTTAAAAAACTAGATTCGACGACAAAGAAACGAGTAGTGAACGGAGACAAATTTACACCTGTTAGACATGTACAATAAATCATAATTTGGTCAAAACTGCAATCGTGATGAAAATCTTAATGTGAATGAGCAGTTAGCTTCTTTTAAAGCAACGTTCCCATGTGTTTAATAATTTTGTGCAGAGCTGGATGAATATGGGCGGAAAAAATTGTAAATGTGTGATTTTGAAACTCTCTGCCTCTTGAATAGAATACCAAAGCAATTGGCCGTTTGAATTTTTCATAAATGGTATAGATTGCTGTGCTAGTAGCTTCCTGTATAGTTTGGACAACAGCCTATCCGAAACGAACTGAAAATAAAAAGTGCAAAACACGATTATTTATAATTGAAGTTGCGAAAAATTTAGCACAACTTTATATTTACATTTACTAAATAATACTATCGTATCAAATACGTATTCAGAAATAATACTAAATGAACATTTCTCTTTCTTTAGAGCAAAGTAAGAAACGAATAATAATCAGCTTATTAAGAAATATATTGCAAAAGTAGGTGGAACCATTATCACTTCCATCGACCTCGTAACCACGCTTATCGTGACATTATGAAATTATACACATACAATAGACAAACGATCAGTTTCGTCTTCTCGACAACTGACGCAACTAGGATCTGCAGGTGGGGAAGGAATATTAGATGCGCTGCGTACGGTAATGTTTGGTGGATAGTAGACTGCGAGCTTGTCGTGCATCGCAACTTGTTCCATAACACCGCATACAAGTGGTATACGGAGCGGTGTAACGCTAAGCAACGGTGGACGCAACTTTATTACGACTCACGATCTACGCTGAGTGTGGATAACGCGCAAATGTTGATTCGTTGAAGACTGGGTTAGCGTTTAATTATGTGTACATTCAACCATACTGTGATGATACAGCATCCGCAGTGGACGTTCATGTCTCGTGGATGTGGAATACACAATGACAGGTCTCCGTTGTGTAAACGTAATGCTGCTTTCTTCCATAGTGTCGTGGCAACGTATAGGTCTGGTTTAGATGTATGTATAATAATGTGACTCGTGTAGTTTGGATCTTTTTCAAACAGCACCATATGCTAGTACTCCCCAGGCCAAACACTTGAGGAAGGTAGTAATGCTACTAGTAAATCCTAAGTAGCAGTTCAGAATTTACCTATTGATGAATATAAACTATACTGGTTTAGTACTACATCCGTAGCAAATTTCTTTTGCCTCATCTTCACATACTATACATATATACACAAGCGCCCGTATATTATTTAGTACTACAGCTAGCTAGAAACTCCTACTAAACTTTATATTTATTTAATTTTTTGACATGTTATTGGTAGATATAAAGCCAAAATACATTTGTATGAAATCTAGCTATCTTCGTAAAGTTACATACAAGACCTTTTAGCCATTTATTCTCTAGTATGCGTGGCCAGTCTGATCACAGGAGTTGTTATTTTAATTATAAGTATCTCTATAGTGTAGGTAAATATTGTCGACGCTTATGCATCATCTTTAAAAATGTGCCTCATGTTGGTGATGATGATGATTCTTCGACCAAGAAATCTTGTCTAAAGTGCAGGTAGTCAGAGTCTTAAAATTTTCGCTCAAAGTTGAAAATTGAAGATTCTTATGAATCAGCATCTTGCTCACGAGTCAAAATAGTGCAACGATTGTTCGGAGCATCCGATGTAGGAAGACATTGAGTCACTTAATTTGGTGGCGGCGCCGGACAGTGTTACAGTACCGTAATAAGAAAGGTGATGAAGATCAACAGTTTAATTTTTAAACTCAAGGAGGTCTGGCTTTAGTCATATGCTGGCTTGGAGCCAGAGCAGATCACTCTAAGATACCGTACATGGAGTCTTCATCTCCTTAATCGATATTATAGTAGTCGGAGGGTGGTTCCCTTTTCTATATAAAATTATTTTATGTAGTAGCAGTAATATTTTCCAGAAGTTGCTAAGGTTTAGTAATGGACAAGAAATTATTTTCAAGAGGAAGAGTTACAAAAATTGGTGTGCAAATTTAAATCTACAATTATATCTCAAAAATTTGCGTAATTTTTTATCAAAACTAAATAAGTGCTAATTGTATTAAAGTATAGGTGTATGGCCTTAATACAACTGTAAACGTCTATAAATTTTTCTCATTTTAGGTAATGCGCTGGCATTAAAGAAAAAAATGCAATAACAGCAGCAGCGAGTTGACACAATCAGCAAACAAAATAAAGCACAGTTTATCGATTTTTCCCGAAAAGAATTATCGCCGGTAATTTTTTTGCAAACGTATGATGCATTAGTCAATGTTCCGCTCGCGGCCATTATTAATGTTAGCTGATGATAAATAGCGATTGTTACAATCCAAGTTTTTTCCGGATTGGATCAGGATTGCAGTGGCAATTCCGCCGGCGATAGCGGTAGTAATTGGGACACATAAAATTGAAATGACAAGACACACAAGGTTTCCACTTATATGTAATATGTACCACGTAAATATGTTAAATCGTTTATATTTATTTATCTTTGTGGTCGTTTTAGTCATTAAAAAGTTTAATTATTGTTTCAAAACAATATCAGAAATGGTAAATTTCATCTACACCAAGTAAACACACACATTTTGTTTATCGTCACCTCTTTCCTCTTTCTGTACACCTACCTCTGGGCGGTATTCCTGTTTCCCGTTTTCCTACTTTTCCTGCCAGCCCTTACAAGCCCAACGGTGCCGGACAAATATTTATTTTCGCATTTATTTCGCGTTTGTTCTGCATAAAGAGGGAAAAAAATTGGAAGGGAAGATACGCAAATAAAGGCAGATCGGAGAGAGGCAGAAAAACAAGGAAGAGCGGTTCCTCTTTTTAATATGTAATATTTACATCGGGAAGCTCTTGTATACCTACAATTTAAAATATTTACATTGTTGTCGTTTCCAGATTGCTGTTTGCGTGAATGTAATTTGTGTAACTAAATATGGGATGGAATTAATGTATATATTATATTGTACGATTACAGTGAAAATTTAGGTGACTTCATAATAATTTGGTGAATTTTGTGTATATTAGTGGTGCGATCATTTTCTTTGTTGATATCTATTGCATTTGATATCAGAACCTAAGAATAATCAAAATATATGTTCTCTTTAAAACTATAGTAATCTATGGAAAAGCTACATTCCACACATACAAACAAAAAACGATGTATTCTATCTTTTTCTTGCTTGGTAATTAAATTAAGCAATCTACGATTATCATCTGTAGATGTGAATAAACCAGAGTTTCTATTTACCACATCACGCATTCAGAGTGGTCCGAAATAGGCCGACTGGGGAGCATTAGGGGAAAGCTTGTTGTTGTTCTCGTGGAATAAGTTCGTGCTTTAGATCAAAACTTCGCCGTCCGCGAACCTCTTTAAAAGCTGTTGGGGGATTTACATAATTAAACTCTTTTGCTCCTGACTGTGGAAGCCCTAGACGCGTTACCTGCGGAGTTAGGTAACGCGCGCTACCCGAAAAAACTAGGTGGGCTTATTATGTTATAATTAAATGGAAAAGAATATGGTGCAGGCGAACTGGCGGTATACGCAAATGTTTTCGCTACCAGAAGCGGCTAAAATTTAATGGAGGATGCATGTTTTGCCGGTGGATAATTTAGAATTAAATATACGTAACTGTTGTTAAAATACTAGAGTCGTTGAAAAGTCATTTTTGCTTCGTTTTAGTAGATTTTCTATCTTACTCATGAAAACACGACTAATTAATTTTTAATTGTAGAACTTTCCAGATGCTTTTAGATACATAAATATATAAAGAACATTCCATTTAAAACACAAAATATTTAGCTCATTAAAATTGCAGTTTAAATGCATTATGAGAAAAATAATTATCCATTGCAACTTTGCTGAGATGAGAAGAACATGAATACAGAAACTTGGACAACAAAATATGGACAATTTTATACAATCCTACCAACCAATGATGAAAAGATATTTTTATAATCTTTAAGCCAACTAAACTAGGAAAAACGTAAAACGCAGTTCAGCGACGTTTGAGCACATAGTGTACTTGTACCAACACATATCCACAAGTAATTTTGTGTATCTTTTGTATATCTGGATCTGTAAATGGCAATATCTATTTTAACGGGTCGATGGCCGCAGTGGTTAGGCCGCTGACTATCATTGTGAGAGGACGATAGGCGCCGGGGTTCAATTCTCTGGAGGAACGGTGGTTTCAGAGAGTTTAATCCCGGATCGACTTGCCATTCGCTGTTGGGAGCAAAGTGATTAACAGCGCGGCATCATTAGCAGCCAGACAAGCGATACAGCTTACGGAGTCACTGCAACTAAGCACCCACCACTTTAAAAAAATAATAATAATAAATATTGATCCAAAGAACATTTAAAAATAAGTTCGATTTGTCATAACTAATGCACAAGTGATAGTCTTCTTCCCAAATGAAGATCTATCGACACTGTCATTACAAATAGTGCTGATCCGAGGATGGATCTTT
Organism: Holotrichia oblita; assembly: GCA_023690525.1. NCBI lineage: Eukaryota > Metazoa > Arthropoda > Insecta > Coleoptera > Scarabaeidae > Holotrichia > Holotrichia oblita. Next base: position 17,311,483 of record CM043022.1, read on the forward strand.
GAGTTACTCCCATTTTCACATTGCATATGTCAGATCTGCATTTATTTAAGATTACCCATTGCTTTCTATTATTGAGATATTATCGGAACCTATCATATCTTGTACCTTTAATACCGCATCTTTCCAATTTATAGAGGAATATCTCATAATACACACAATCAACCATTTTTAAGATCTATAAGAACACGCAGTCAATCATATCGTCTGTCTTTTTCGTTAGCAACAATTTTTGAGTAGGATTAAAATAAGCTCATTGATCGATAGCTGGTTAACTAGTTCGGATCTAGTCTTAAATACCAGTCAAACTTCAGTCAGCTAAACGATAGTAAAGATTGTTATAGACCAAAACTTAATTGTTGCATTTGTTAAAAAGATTTTTCATTGAACTCACCGGCAAAATAACTGACAATAGCTTAATTTTTGTAAAAGATACAAAGGCTTAAGAAAAATCTTACATTTTTACATTTTTCCTATTTAAACAATAAGTTTACGAATTTAACTTAACACCGAATTTAATGAAAAGGAATTGAAAAGAAAATGAAAAACTTACTTAATACGAAGTGTTTCCTCCACGTGCACGGATAACAGCTGCAATTCGTCTTGGCATGGTCTCAATTAAGTTTTGAATGTAAGCCTGGTTAATTTGATTCCATTCTTCAGTTAGAACGTCACTAAGCTGTTGTAAATTTGCAGGCGTTGGTACACGAGATCGTATTTTCCTCCCAAGTGCATTCCAAACATGCTCAATTGGGTTTAGGTCTGGGCTTAGAACAGGCCAATTTACTACTGAGATTTCAACCTCGGCTAAATACTGGCGAACAAATCTGGCATTATCATGCATCAGCATGAAATCATCTCCGATGAACGGTGCAAAAGGAACAATATGTGGCTCTAAAACTTCTCTTATGTATCTATCGGCTGTCATAGCTCCCCCGTTAATTATAACCAAGTCCGTCCGAGCTTCAAAATTTATGCCATCCCACACCATTATCGAACCGCCTCCATAACTTACTCTAGGAAAAAAATGGTTTTGAAAGAAACGTTCACCAGTTATCCGGTAAATTCTTTCACGTCCATCTGGTGTTCTAAGACAAAATCTGGACTCATCCGTGAATAGGATGTTGCTCCATTCTTCGTTACCCCAATTTACATGTTCCCTAGCAAATCTAAGGCGTTCAACTCGATGGTGTCTCAATAACTCTAGACCAGTTGCAGGTCTCCTGGAACGCAGTCCAATATCAAACAGACCCCTTCTTATTGTTTTATCACTTACTTGAACTTGCCTTACATACTTTAATTTGTTTTTCATTTGCACAGAAGTAACTTCTCTGTCCCTCAAAACATTTAACGTTATAAAGCGATTATCTCGCTCACTAGTAGATTTCTTTCGGCCACAATGATTTCTTCTTGTGTCTACACCAAATTCATTAAACCGTTTAACAGCACTTTGTACTTTACATTTTGAAACTCCCAACACTCTGGTCACATAATACTCTGACCTACCATCCTGAATCAAAGCAGCAGCTCTCTCTGTGTCGGTTACAGAAAGATCCATATTTTAAATTACTATTCGACAAGAAACACGTTCAAAAACGTAATTGACAAGTTTTAGATTTCACAACTGACAGACTGACAGTATTTCAATAGCCCTCTATGCAAAAACGATAAATTCGTAAACTTATTATTAGTACCATAGGAAAAATGTAAAAATGTAAGATTTTTCTTAATCCCTTGTATCTTTTACAAAAATTAAGCTATTGTAATAAATAAAGAAAGAAATTGTAAAGAAATGATGTGTCTTGTTAACAAAATAAGAAAATACAAGGTGGAGCAACTTTGACAATCCATATGTGGTTTTAAAGTTGATTTAAAAAAACAGACTTTGTGTCATCCTGTATAAAATGATGTACGCCAAATTTTCTTAAAATTCCAAAGATGTGATAGATTACATTTAAATTTACCTACAATATGCAAAAAAATGAATCAAATCGAATTTAAAATAATAAACTTATTAACGAAGAAACTTCATCAATTTTTTAAGTGGATCGATTATTTTGCCGGTGCGTGTATAATATGCGCCATTGGGATTTTACCAATTTTTTTTCTTATTGTTCCAGGATTGAAAAATGTTGACAATTGAAGAGCGGGTCCTTCTCTGTAAAAGAGAAGTTGCAGATGAATTTAGTAGATGGCATTCTGAAAAAGAGCAATTGTCGTACACAACGATTAGCAGATCAATCCCGAACTGGGCATTCCTCGAAGCACAGAATGGGATATTTTGCAAAAAAATAAGTTTCGTCCGAATAAGTTACAATTGTTACACCACTTGTCAAGGTGGCCGACCCTGATCGCCGTATGGAAATGTGCATTTTTTTTTGTGATAAAGTTGGAGCAAGATCCACACTTTTTGTCTAAAGCTATGTTTTCGGACGAAGCTAATTTTTATGTCAGTGAAGAGGTCAACCTACGTTATTGGTCTGATAGAAATCCTCGCGGGTATATCGACAGTAAGGAGTAAGGAGCTGATTGGATCATGGTTTGGTGTGGCTTATAGAAAGACCGAATCATAGACCTCTTTCTAACAGTTAAAAAAATTTACCTGACAATGCTCGGACGTCAACTGCTTCTTGATTTGAAATTCCAAGGTTTGGGAAAAGTAGAATGATTCATGAAGGATGGCGCACCTCAACAACACTATGGTACGCAAGTTTGTGATTGGCTAGATGAAAATTTCCTCTGGTAGATTGGTCATATACCCGACGACCTGATGGATAATTTTGTGTGGGGTTATATAAAATCCAAAGTGTACTCAGTCAAGATTAGAGACAAAGACTATTTGAGAGAGCGCGTCTCAACTGTGTGTCGTTCAATTATGCTTGAAATAATAGCGAAGATTCTCTGGAACACCAGAAATCGTTTTCAAATCTCTTTTGATTTACATGCAAGTCATATTGAATAAACTTTATGAATATATTGCAAATAAATGTGTTATTAAGTTGTATTGTACTTATATTACTTATAATCTCAGTGTAGATAAACCGGTGATAAAGGTGTGAGAAGATACTAAATCGTGTTTTTAATATAGTTGAAAATCACAATGTGTAGTCATTACATACTGAACCACTGAAAAACACAGAATCGCTAAATTGGTATTCGGCCGATGAAGATTCTCTTGAAATGTTAGGCAATCCATCTGGATATCAAATCATCATTCATAAAGAAATAAGATTATAATTTTGAATAATGATGACAAAAGGACTGGTATATTAGTTGCATCGAGATATGAGAAAGAAGTTGCTTCAAAGAAAATTACTAAGATTTGGGAGAAGACCATAGTAATGTTGTAGTTTAGCAAAGCATTTTACTGCAAATTTAAGTTAAGAAACATTATATGACTCCATCATGCCACGAAGAAGAGTTCAGTTAAAGTGTTAAGTTATTTGACGAAACGCTGTTTGAATTTATGCTATTTAGTGTTAAAAGTTTTTATTTAAAATATAAATTAAATTAAATTGGTTGTATTAATGTATGTAAAATATTGTCGTAGCTCTTGTAAATCTCATTTGGTTGGGTTGCCCAAAATGTTTCAACAATCGCATCAAAAGAAATCAGACGTGATTACTTTGGAGATCAGGATAACTATTCATTAAAACTGCTTCTATAATTCATTGAATAGGCAACTTATAGCAAAAACTCTCTAATTGGTGCAATAAAATAACAAAATGCACTGTTTTTTTGAAAGTCTCAAATTCGCAGAAAATAAACGATTACCATTTCGTCAAAGTTGAGGTATTTTAGATTTTGTAATTTTTTCAATGCCGTCGGAAATTTCTCCTACAAAACACAAATTAAAATAATGTAAAACATTTCTGATATTTGCCAACTTTGATGTTATAATTTAAGGCTTTTAGTCTTATACCTTACAAGGATTATATCATTTGTAAAAGTATGTAACACTCAAGGAGACTATCTCAGCTAATTTAACGTGAAGGTTTAAGTCAAGAAACTAGAACAGTAATTAAACATCTATTTAAAAAAAAAAAAAACCAAAAAGGAAGATCAAAATATAAAATTGCAATCCTAAAAGTTAGACAAATAAAATAACGTAAAAATATTTAAAACAGTTATAAATAAGTGACAAGAAAAAGATATCAAAAAGCTAAGAAACACAGGTACAGAACTAGAAATTAGCCGAGATCATTTATAAAAAAACAATAGCAATGGAGAATACGGATCCACTGTTCAAAATGCAATTACGGCTAAAAGTGTCATCATGGTAGTCTTTCAGATTATAAATTTTTATCGAAGTTAGAAACGTCAGTTCAATATGTCCGTCTAATTTTGTTATATATCATCGTTTTCTACACAAAGGCGACCTTTTTTGATAAATAATAAAATAAGGAATTATTAAAAATGGAGAGCATGAAGTACCCATCCACCATTATAAACGTTTTGTGAAGATAAATGACGTCATCCTTCGAGTCGTATGCTACAAATTATTTACTCCCATATCCCCCAGAAATACCGCAAAAAGTAATTGTGTGGTTCTTATACCAACGTAGTTTTTCAATCTGTAACGTTTCATTGTAATTGGAACTTAACAGTTGTCGGTGTTTCCTTTTAACACTTGCTGTTTTGATATCACCATAAAATAACGCGCAAAGATCTAAACTCAAAATGACATGAAATATGTCCGGAACGGTAAAAGACCATGATATTATATTGTTGAAAAATTTAGTAGAAGCAAATGGGATGCGCATTTTCCAAAAAGCTGTCTGAAAAGTATTTTAAACGTATAAAAGAAAGAATCATCTAGGAAATATTCAAATGCCACAAATTTGTTACCCTACCGGGTATTTTATGACTGCTTGTCTTCTAAAAGAACATTATGATAATTTTTTTTAATGTGATGTGTATTATAAAAGCAATACACATATAAACCCTAAAAATATTGCGAAAATTATAAAAAAATTCAATAAGAAACTACTTATTGATACAAGCTAACAGCTGATGACGTTGGATAACAATTTAGTTTTCGCAACGGACACATCTATCTGGGCCACAGTTTGATTTACAGCCACATTTTTTGGAACCTTCGGCTGAACCAAGAAACTGTTCTTCGTTTGTAATAAATTCGTATTGATAAACTCTAAATTAAGATTTGGCAAGTCTTTTTTCCAGCATTTATTAAGAACCACTGCCAAAATTGAGAGCGAATCAGTTTTTGCTGTATGCACTGTGGTATTTCAATTCTTACAGCGCAATTCATTAGAAATTGCGTGATTGACATCAAATATGGTTAGCATTTTTAACTAGCATTGTAAAACTTTCCTTGGCTTTGTTTCGTTGTTATCATGACCAAACTCATTCCTGCAGATTCCACCCAGCAGATTCTTACCAAAACGTTGCATTTTACCACAAATCACATGAAGAAACATATTACGTACTGAACAACCGTGTGCTTCTGATGCTTCTTTTGAGCATCTATCTTGAATGTGTGATTTCGATTTGTCATTTATTGTAGTTTCTTGCAAATCTTGTATTTCTTCAAGATCTTAAGAATGTAATAATTTTTCAGTCTTCTTCATTAACACGTTGAGTACGTGGTGGATGGGTTAAACACTTTACACTAATAATTTTGAAACCCACCCTCTCTTACCTTAATTATTTATGTGTAAAATGTAAATATTCTTATCGATAAAACACTTTGTTCCTGCCTCTACTTCTTTTCTTTTACTTTCCTTTGAATCTTTTCTTCTTCGTCTACTCCTTTCTTTCTTGTTTTTCTTTTCTCACTTTTCAATCTTATCCAAAATCTTATTTACATTCTCTCATCCGTCATTTGCCAAAATCAATTCAAATCTTTTTTCTTTCAATTCTCAAACGTTTCTTTTTCTCCTGTCTCTCTAATTTTCAATCTTCTTTTCAAGCTTTTGACTTTCTATTTTATTATGTCTTTCTTTCTTTTTAAAAGAACCTTTTTTCTTCACTTCACTTTTCTCTGTTTTCAACTTTCGAAAAACCACAAATGTCCTCTTCTCTTGTTTTTTCTCGACCACCTTATCTATTTATTTTTCAAATCGCGGTAACTTTTGTGTGTACGTTGTACGTGTAATTTTGACAATGTCATTCCTAAATTTATAGTGTTTAATATATTACATAACATGACACTACGTTGAAGAATATGTTCAACGATTTTAGAGCAGTTGGATAAAATTGCAACAGGCCTATAGTTCTGAATATCGCTTCTACTACCTTTCTTAAATATAGGATTAATCTTGCTAATCTTCCAGGCTTCCGGAAATGTACTTGCTTGAAGAGCAATGTTAAATATCAATCACAACGGAGTGCATAAGATAAGAGCCCAATCTCGAATTAAAAATTTGGGTAAGCCATCGTGGTCAGAGGTGAAGTCACCCTTAATGCGTTCGATGGCTGATCGCACTTCTCCGCCGGTAAAAGAATTTAACTGGAAGTGATTTGCGTTAGGAGGCAGATTCAAGGTAGTAACAAGTGCTGATGGACGGTATACTTCAGCAAAATTCTCATCAAATGCTTCAGCTATTTCATGGGCAACGATTAATTCTTTGCCAGCAAGCTCCATACAACCCGGAATTCTTGACCTGCCTGTTTTTTGACTGATAAATTTCTAGAATGTTTTTGGGTCACTAAATATCAGATGCTCCATTCGAGTTCTATATAAATCATAAGTCTTACTTGCTTCCACTTTGGCCAGCATACGTACTCTAGCAAACTCATCTTTGTAAATGTGTAAATGTGTAGTTTTGCACATTTTATGATAAAATTCTGTAAGTTTTAAAAGTTGAACTATTTGTGGAGTATACCAAACTAAAAATTTGCGTGATCTTCTAGTATACTTTGGCACGTGCTTGTTAATGATGGAGAACATAGTTGTGTAGCAAAAAGAAATTGCAAGATTCGCATCAGTGAAAGACCAGTCAACATAGGATAGTTCACCATATAGTGCATGAAAATTCTCTCTACGCAAGTTATATCTGATTTGGTAGACGGGGGACATCAAATTCTAATTGAATATTAAGGGTAGGATGGTAAACATCTTCAGAGACAAAAGAAGTATTGCTACGGGTGACAGAAACAGGGCAGGATAAATTAGAAAAAACTAAAACAAGTAACCTATTGGAACTATTAACCACGTTATTAAACTGAGATAAACCTAATGTATTCATAAAGTTTTTAATTAAGTAGTAAATATGTATTTGCGGTCATTACCATTATCAGCAGAATTAAACAGCGAGCAATTGAAATCACCGCAAATAACAAGTTTTTTTAGCAATTAATTTTAAGGCAAGAGCATCCATAAACGATTCATAGTCGTCATAACTTTTCGGACGAAGCTAATTTTTATGTCCGTGGAGAGGTCAACCTGCGTTATTGGTCTGATAGAAATCCTCGCGGGTATATCGACAGTAAGGAGTAAGGAGCTGATTGGATCATGGTTTGGTGTGGCTTATAGAAAGACCGAATCATAGACTTCTTTCTAACAGTAAAAATTACCTGACAATGCTATATGCTGCATAACTAATGTATGTATGTATATAATAAGTACATATACATTTACAAGATATATGGTAAAATGCATGACATTATATTTGCATATAACTAAATCTATTAAAGGACATAATGTGAATAATTGAGTAACATCACAAGGGCAAATACAAATATTGTCAGATACAGCAACAAGTACACCTCCTCTCGTGCACTTACCAGCCGTACGTCCCCGATCCTTTCACCGGAGAGCCATGTTTCAGTCAGCAAAAAAATATCAAAATCCATACATTGGCAGCAGGCATACAGATCATCAAGTTTAGAGCGAAGACCACGAACATTCTGGTAGTATAACTGAAGCGGCAGTGTGTATCTGTTGGACGAACTCAGTTTCCCGAAGTCTCACGCTTCACAATTTTTGGAACATCATTGAAGTGTTTAATATGTAGGTCTTTTTCCCGTGCATCTAATCGTTCCTTAAGCTGACGCTTCAGGTTATTGTAGAACGAGGTTTACAGAGGATGCCTATCCTTAGACAATGAAACGGACTTAAATTTTTCAATCTGTTTGATTTTCTTAGTTTCCCGTAAAACAGAAATTACCTCTTCGTGATTGCCTAACCTAAGCTTCAATGGTCGTTTACGTATACGCTGTGAGTGGGATCGAATTTGCCTAATCTGGTTGGAGTAACTCCGTTGAAAGGTATCTTCAAGGTTCCAAGAATAGTTTAAATTGATTCTTTATCTGAAGCAAGTTGTTCGTCTCTACCTCCAGATTCCAACTCAGGCAGATTAAAAATAATAATATTGTTTCTTCTTTTTTCTCGTTCAGCGATTTCACCTATAATGTTCTCAGTTATCAGCGTATCAATCATGCCTCCAATAGAAGCCGTAGTACTTTGTGATTTTATGACTCGAAGATCATCCCGCAATGTGTTGAGTATAGAAGCCCATTCATGCATTTTTGTTAATTGAAGCTTAAAGTTTGAGCACGAAGAACAATGGAAGTTTACGAGCTTTGTTACTAAAACATTGGACCTCCAATCTTGATAGGCCGCTACAAGTGGCGTACACCGATCCTTTACAGAAATCGCAAATGATTTCATTTTCAACAGCTAAGTTGCCCTGACACGTAACGCATTGACAGCTCATAGTTGCTCATTATTGAGATAGAGTACACGAGGATCAAGACAAAGGAACGTAGGAGTAAACAAGGGGACACGCTTCGCACCAGTGGGCCTATACTGGTGACTGACAGTAAACAAACTTAGAGGGCCACGGAAGCAGAGATGTATTAGGAAAATTTTTGATCGCACCTTGCATACACGTTTAGATAAATCAATAAACTTAAAAAACAGAAAAAAGAAAAAACAACTACAGATCGCGGAAAAACAAATGCTACAAAAACATTCAAATGCGAATAGTAACAGCAATTTAAGTGAAATTTCTGACAAAATTAGAGATAATAATAAACATATAAATCTACAAATGCGATCCAAACGACAAAACGCACAAATATTAGGAATTTCACGAAAAACAAAGTTATTTTACCTTAGAAAAACGATAAAACACTGCAGAACGTACGAAGAGCACTGCACGTGACTGAATGACCTGAAATATGATTTGATAACGTTGATTTAATTCTTTTGTTATTCTGTCTGTACGGCTATGTCCAATTGATAAATGAACAAACAACTTTGGATTTTCTTTGCAATCTTATAATGGATCAGTTTTTACAATTTTGTAAAATCAGCATATCAAAACGTTCAAGTGCGCAGCAGCGATGATTGTTTTTTTTTTTTTTTTACAGTTTTTGTTCATTTCACATCCTCCACTAGTGGAGGAAAAGTGTATTTTTTTATTGAAAGATGATTTGAGTTGCTTGCATTATCACCAGTAAAGTCTAACTACTTCGGTATTTTACTGATAAAACCTCCACCAACCTAAAAACTTCACCCCTACAATAAGAGTGGGACAAGAAATAACACAATGACGTCAAATATTCAAAACGTGATCTTTCTATTTAGAAAGAAAGGACCTTCTTTTTGGGAATTTATTTTGTTCGTACGACAAATTCTATAAATAGACGATACCAATACAATATATTTTAGATGAAAAGTGTTTATAACTTTAGTTTTAAAAATAGGTCGAAATTTATTTTAGTACAGTATTGGAATTTTTATAGTATAACTTTGACTTACTGTTTATTTATCAATCTTTGTAATAAACAGAAGTAGTAAGGCTATAGGCGTACCAGCACAGTCACTCGACGTGGACACGCTGTATAAGCCAAGAACTATATACGACCACCTGATGAGTCATCGTTCGCCCGTGACACGCTGTATGTTCTAAGCACAGCTTACCTGTATTAGACCTGTTTTTAAACACAGCTTACTTGTATTAAACCCGTTTTTAAACACAGCTCCCCTGTGTTAGACCAGTTTTTAAACACAGCCCACTAACACAGGTGAGCTGTGTTTAAAAACGGGTCGAATACAGGTAAGCTGTGTTTAAAAACAGATCTAATACAGGTAAGCTGTGCTTACAACATACGGCGTGTCCACGGGCGAATGATGAGTCATCAGGTGGTCGTATATAGTGCTTAGCTTATACAGCGTGTCCACGTCGAGTGACTGTGACGCCTATAGCCTTACTACTAACAGATGCTGATTCAAATGTCTTAAATACAGAACGTGCATCAACAAGGTAATTTCCATTTTATAATAGCAAATGTACCCATCGACAGTACGAGATTTTCAATCAACGGTATTGACTATTAAACTCACTCTAATCTAAAAGAATTGTCTTCAAAACGTAAAGATTGTTGATTCCGCTCAATTTTTTCACACTTTAAAAAACGGCTACTCGTTAATGTGCATGTTGACAAAACGATGTTCGAAAGATTGTAATTTTCTCTCTGCTTACATAATATACAGATTACTATAGTTAGTGATATGATATAACATATACAGCGTGTTCGTTTGGAAACTTCCTACCGCAAATTTCTGGAAATCCAGAAAATTATTAAAAGTTTCATGAAACACGTAAGAAGTATTATCGAGGGGACAACTTTTGATCCAAAAATTGGCTCACCTACTTGAACACCCTACCCCGTGGAGCTATCTCCTTAAAAATCTTAAATGGAAAGGGGTATCGAGTAATACTTCATTTTAATAGTCTTTTGTACCACTACATTTTGGCGTTTGGTTTTCTGAAATTTATCGATTCGCTTTCGAAATTTTTAAGAAAATCTTTGGTTTGTATTGTTTTTAATTTGAGGAGCGTCAGCACAAAAGCAATTATTCAAAACGTGCTTTAACTTTTAGCTTTCTTACATGTCTCTTTCTTTTTCTTAGATAGACCAATATCTTTTTCTACACCTAGAGGCTCAACTGACCCCAAATTTTGTTTAAATTTCATGCCCCTATTTTTGTACTAGCAGTGTAATAAAACAAATTAATGGCAGCTTTGAATGCATGGAAAATGTAATTATATATATAATATTCTTGTTTCAAAAATTGAATGATATTTTGACCAAATTCTCTAATTGATGTCAAAAGCGCAGATCAATTTTATTGTTCTCGAATCCTCAAATATTGTCCTTTTCCTTTTATACAAATACCAAATGTCATATTTTTACTAAAAATACTTTTACCTTTAGCTAACTTACCTGCAAAACTGACAGTTGAATTACGTAGGAAACGGATACCAGATAAAGTACTTTCAGTGCTAATAACTTTTATCTACCCACATATAAAGATCGCCACGTTAAAATCTATTTCAGTCCGTAAAATAGGTCTTCCCGCTTGACGAAATAGTCTGGTAAGTAGGTAACATAGTAGGCAGCTAGTTCATCTAGCGGAAAATAAAAAAAAATAACCGGGCCGTGCGCCAATCTAAACTTTGTAATTGGATTAAAGGCTTAAAAGTTAATTAATTTGATGCGACGAAAGGTTACGGGATTTAGTTCTGTTCAACTATCGGACTGGACAGCCTAGCGCGGCGGTGAACTGGGAAGCTTATCGATGCTACCTCTGTACGAGATGTTGAGGTCACCGGCTCGACATTTAATGGAGCCTGCACTGGATCGAAATTGGCTTCCCCGAACGATTGATAGCGATTTACTACACGCCTAATATTCCACCGATTAATTTTCTAAGTTCTATACAACATTGTAGTCATACAAATGATATATCGTGGTGGTACCATATTAAGTTGGAGCTAATGCATAAAACCCGGTATTTTTAAATCTAATTTTTTACATTCGTACTCTACTAAAATTGATTATATAATAAATATAATATGCTAAATTGAATATTCCGCTTTCAGATTTCAATTAACTATTAATTGATACGGTAGATTAATGATGGATAAACATATTTCGATTGATACGATAATTGAACAACTTGGGCAATGTTCATTTTGTTTTCAATTGGCGGTTAAGAAAAAGTTTGTAAAAATCCCCATATTGCAGAATAAAAGCGCAGTTAAAGTTTTTTGCTCTTTTTTACCAGTTCTTTTTTAAATCGTAACCACTATTTTAAAAATATTTTATGCACAGCTAGTGATTTGTTTAATAACTACTATTGTACTATTGTGTGTGTTTTGCCACAAAGTACAAAGGTTCTTAAAGAATGTTAAGATGGATTTGTAACTAAACCAATAGCGCTACAGCTTAGTCTATCCATCTTTAGGAAACCTACGAAAATGTGAAGTTATGCTGTCATTTTACTTGCACAGAGGAATGCATTTTTCTATCATCCATACAATCTACAGCAAACTTCGAACAAAAATATAATGTAAATCACTTACCTTTAGCTTGCTCAACTTACGGGTACCTACTTCATAGCTTAAAGCATCAATTTTAAATAAAATACTTCTTTGTGTCTGGTATGTATATATAATATATCTTTATTGTGATATTTTAATATCATAAAACTCAATAAACAATAATATTAATGAAATATATCAACAAATCTCAATATAATACATTGATAAACTCTTATAGCTATACTAGTTCTTTTTTTGTGTACAGGATTTGAGATTCTCTTACTTAACACATATTTATAAGGTATATTGAAAATACACCTAAGGTAAACGAAAAGGGAACACTAACATCAAATTCAGCATGATGATCTTCATATACAGTGTGTAAAAGCCAAATGGAATAAATTCATTATTTCGGTTATTGTAAATATTTGTAAAAAATCCCGAAACACGTAAAATTTAATTGATAAATTGACGTTCTACGGCGTAAAAATGCGATCCCTACCTTCAACCCCCTTCGAATGACAGGTACAACCCCCATTTTTTTAAATGGGAAGTATAGGCTTGTGATATATCGTTTAAAAGGTCTCTTTATTCTCTATTCAAACATGTTATCGTTTTTAAGTTTGTTGTAACAATTAAGATAGAATAAAATAAAATCATATTGTTATTGAAGTTTGCTACAATATACTCAAAAAATAAAATGTAAAGAAAAATTTAAATAACCGAAAAGAACTATGAATGTTAATGAAGTAGATGCTCATTTGCTGTTATAAAACCTGTTGTAGTTATTAGCACTAACATCATTTGTGAAAATTAAATTATGACTACATGCAATAACAACGTGATTTTATTTTATTCTATCTTAATTGTTACAACAAACTTAAAAACGATAACATGTTTGAATAGAGAATAAAGAGACCTTTTAAACGATATATCACAAGCCTATACTTCCCATTTAAAAAATGGGGTTGTACCTGTCATTCGAAGGGGGTTGAAGGTAGGGATCGCATTTTTACGCCGTAGAACGTCAATTTATCAATTAAATTTTACGTGTTTCGGGATTTTTTACAAATATTTACAATAACCGAAATAATGAATTTATTCCATTTGGCTTTTACACACTGTATAGTTGTAGCTTATCTTAATACGCAACACACTTAGATAAGATTTTGAAACAATTATTTTCTAATATTTATATGAACATTTATATCCTAAATGTACCATTAAACCTTCCTCCTTTAAATATATATATACTTTGGATACAGTGGGCGATAAAAGTCTCGAAGTATTAAATTTCCGTTAATACTGGAAAAAAAAGTTGGTTATTTTTGTTTATATAGCGTACGCCATAGGTACTACTACCATAGGCCTTTATTTTTTATTCATAGAACTGTCTTCTCAAAATGTCTACCGTTGGTCTTAAAACACGTTCAGGCTCTCGTTAAAAGTGATTCTTACTATTTCGAATCAAATCTGCTGCCTCAAAAATCCTCAACAGTCTCAGATGGTGTTTGGTATACCAGACTTTTTGTACTATTTTACAAATAATCTAAACAAGTCAAGTTCAGGGATCAATTACACGTCCTTGATATCGTTGATTCAAAAATTGTCTTACAAGTAACGTAAAATACGGATTCATCATAGAATCCAAATATGCAAAACTATGCAGAATTTGCCATATAAACTGTCAATTTTTACGCAATTGTTGGTAAAACTGGACAGTTTAATGTGATTGAAAAAGTTCCAAATATATATAGGCTACATACTATATCTCAAACTTTATTCAAATAGTTCCTTAAGTGAAAAAGATAAATGCCCGCACCTATGGCCAAATATGGCATATTTCTCACCACTGTGGTTGTATGTCTGCTTCAATAATTTAAAAAAACCTATGACAAATGTTTGGTTGTCTTACAGACGCACTACACCGTATTCCTCCTCAGACAAATTTTACCAATGATGGAGACCCTACCAAAATCACAGATGAATCTGCAAGATAGCAGAACCTATCCCGGAGACGTCAAAGACTGCTACATCGGTAATGTTTGCCTTTCCATCATCAGCAGTACTACTATCTGGATACATTATATACAAAGTCAATCGTCTCTGATCTAGCTGGATTAATAATGATTCGCATAGAGCAAGTTTTGTCCGCCAAAAGTTTTTTAAAACATCTGGAACTAATAGGTTATAATTTAGTGAGTCACGTTTCTGTCAGTGTGTTTACAAAATGCGAAGAACTGAAGATTAAATTCATATAAGTACTGCCCAATAGTACGCAGCTCTACAGATCCTGTGTGTGTATTTCGCCCCAGTAAAGGAGCGCGGAGAACAGCCTTACAGCAACGGAAGATGCACAATGAAGATGTTGTTAGGAAAGACGTAATTCTAACCCAAACGTAAATAGTATTTTCAAACAAAATCTGAAATAAATGCCGATTTTGTGTTTAGCAGAATCGTACGTAATAGACAAAACGCTCTTTAGAAACTTTCAAAAGAAATAAACCGACAAGATGCAGGTAATTTAGTAACTAATGCCGTAACAGATGTGCTTCATATTGCCCGGGTTGGGATTGAAGAGTCATCTACGTGGGGAAGAAAATAAGATTGAATATTGAATCATGTATTTCCAAAGTTTATAGTGGAATTAATTCAGCTTAAAAACAAAAAAAAAGACCAAAAAGGGCTCGATAGATTTAGGTCTATTGCTACAATAAAAGGAAAACTAACCCAGAAAATAACTCAGAACATAGCGTTGTATAATACACACAAAGTGATAAACATTTAGATCATAAGACTTCTTTTCAGTTAGGAGATGATAGCCTAGGTGCCAACGAAAATGAAATAACCATTTATTCCGAAACAGAAACAGCTGATATGCCTGTTTAGAAAGAGATTATAAATGAATCTAATTCAAAATAATTCCTTTCTCTTTAAGAACCATCAAATTAAAAGATGTGTTTATTTATCCTTCGGTAGAAGACACTGGCAGTTTAATTTAAAGTTTTACGAAGAGAGCAACTTCGGTTAAAAAATTCTAAGCAGCTTGATAAAAGTATGAATGTGGCCTAACAGGTGCTTACCTATAAGTGATTACAGCGCCAAAAATATTTATGAAACTTATAACAGTCAGACACTATTTAGTTTTTAGGTTTTATATTCTTAAGATTTAAGATGTTTCAATTTTTTTTTCTTAGTTTCACAATAAATTTCGTATTTAGTTAGAAAAAAAAGTTGTCATAAAATTTGTTTTTTTTTAAAGATTTTTTTTTCTCATGTATATTTTATACTTCTGCATTATACATTTTTCATTTTGTTTCTATTGAGGTCGTAAATGAATTCACAATGTCGCAAAACATTTTTTCAAGTAATCGCCATATCAGGCCGACTTGGATATCACCCTTTAATTTTTTTCTTCTGGAAAATTGGATATTTTTGTTTGTGGCACTGTAAAAGCTATTTCAGGATACACAGTTAGCCAAAGTAATTTGGTTTTAGTATCTAATGACGTGTATCCTGTAATTTATTTACTGTTAACTAGGGGCCCTTCTAGAGGTTGGTCTTGTTTGAATTAATGTGGTTGAGTTGAAGACGAATGCATACCTTGATGCCACAAATTCCTAATAATATGCAAATAAATCATCACCTCGATCTCCTACCTTCAGTAAAGATAGTTGTAGACAGATAGCGACTCAGCAGGCTAAAATACCGTTTCGTCCCATCTGATCGACCACATCTGAAAATTATTCTAAAAAAGTTTGTTAAATGTTCAAATGCGTACGAATGCATATGTACTACGATACTACGATATACGATGTACTCGTATATCAGGACCTTTTACGAATGTGAGTGTTGCAGTCGCTTATAACGATAAATAGGAAATAATCAGAATCACCGGAGGTGTAGTTGAAATCTAGGAATTATTATCTTGTTTCAAGGGTGCCTGTACCCGGTATGTACTGACAATTTTATGTCATGTATATCTATATGTTATACTTATTTATTTTTAATAAAAAATTCCAGACTTTTTCCGTTCAATGTATGTATATATACATGTATATACAAGATGTCCTTCTTCATTATTGGCGTCACGAAGCTAATTAAATTAGCATTCCAGTAATATTTCTTTATTGAAATTGAAATAGTGAAAACCAAAAACTTTTGAATATCTCAGAAACGAAATGTTCCCTTGTTTTTCTGTTTTTTCCATCCCAATCTAAATAAAAAATCTCATTAACCTACAAATTTAACCAACTTCGTAACGCTTTAGCTTTGGACATGATGTATACAGGGTGACTGGTAATGAAACGGTCATACTTCACAGCGTGTTAGTAAAGATCATTTGCAATAGTTACAGCCCAATTTACCTTATCCAAAAGTCATCCGTTTTCGAGATATTGTGGTTTTTTTGTTTTTTTCGAAGTTCACTATTTACTCAAACACAAACTTAAAATTTACGAAAATAATGGAGCTTTTTTTCAATTCTTTAGTTTGTCTTGCTAGAGGACATCTCAACACACATTATCTATCGGTGACAATTACGTTAAATACTTGGACAAATTAATAGAAAAAAAATTAAAACTTCCGCTTGTGATGACTGTAGACACAATCGCCACCTTTGTGACTATTTATTTAGCGATTGTGTCTACAGTTTCATCAAAAGCGGAAGTTTTAATTTTTTTTCAATTTGTGCAATTATTTAACGTAATTATCACCGATAGTGTGTTGAGATGTCCTTTAGCCAGAGTAACTGAAAAATTGAGAAAAAGGTAAGTATTATTTTCGTAAATTTTAAGTTTGAGTGAGAGTAAGTAGTGAACTTCAAAAAAAAAACAAAAAAACCACAATATCTCGAACGGATGACTTTTGGATAAGGCAAACTGGGCTGTATCTATTGCAAATGATCTCTGCTAACATGCTGTAAAGTAAGACCATTTCATTACCAGTCACCCTGTATACATAAACCTACTAAATGAATGAAACGTAAATAAAGATATTATTAAAGCTAGAGAATCCCATCCCATTTTCAAATTTTTATTTAGAAATTTACAATATTTTTATATCATCTCTGTATTCATCTTTCAATTACCCTAAGACATATATTACATAACATGTTTCTGGAACCATTTATTCCTGCTTCCTAGCATAAATTTAGCCTCTCCATTGTTTCTCTTTCTTTCTCTTTATTGCTAAAATTTATAGATCTGCTTTAGATATAGATTTTATGTGTTTAAGATTACATTTAAATAATTTTTTAAGATACCTGGAAATGTGTTTAAAAACGATAATTTTTTATTTTTATTTGTTGTTAGTGAATTGATGATATCTCACATTTATCTTAACCTCTTAGAATAGTTTCCTTCTTTATTTTTTAGTTTAAAAAGGTGTGTGTGAGTGTATTATTTAAAATCTTCTTTAGTAATTGTATTACAGTTATATAGTATTTACAAAAAAATATAAAACATTTACAAGTGTGCATTTTAGGATATTTTTCTCTTAATTCTTTTTTTGCTTCATTTTAATCATTTAATATTAATTTAACCTTAACTATTTAATAGTAATATTGCGAGTACCATCTGACGACTCCCAAGAATACTATCAAATAAGTATTACACTTATACGTTTGCACTGAGGCATTCCAATAATATTTCTGATTGTTGATGATTTGAGTATCCTGGTTGAATAGGGAGACGGTCTTCGAGACGCTGAGAACTGGCTCTTTAACGCCGGGAAACGCCGAAACGCATTTCAAGACGATGGAGCCACTTTTCGAGTGCTCGGTTTCTATTACGAAACGTAGTTGCAGGGATTTTACTTGAAGACCGTACGGATCCGGTAATGTAGTAGACTTGACTTCGCGAAGGATCTTATCCGGAACCTGTAAAAGATGAAGAGGATATGGTAAAGTAAGTGTTGCAGGTTAAAATGCAGTTTTCGCGTTGATGTAAGAATGTTCTGATGATGAGGCGAGTTTTAGTAGATGGGTATGCAGATATAAAACTGCTGTTCGATTTAGCTTATCGACATTCAGTATTCCAGTTTTTTTTTGTAAATATCTAATAAATTGACACATTTGTGTCGTATCGTTAAACTGTTAGTCATGTTTTATTCACTCCTTTATTTAGTTTGCTGTCCTACATACGATTGCAGAAAATATTGGATCAATTTTGCATTTTATTTTATTTCAAGTACTTGCTACTCTATATACTTGAACCAACGTTATTATTGTCAGTGCTTATTTGTAAAAGTTTAGCTTCTTAATTTTCAAAAGGAATCAAAATGTCAGTGGGATAGGTTAATTATATTTAATTCAGCTATTGATTGACCTTACAACGAGTTGACATTATTATTGAATTAAGCTTGAAATAATTAATTCTGAATGTCCTCAAAAGATACTTTTAGACAGTGTGATCGCTTATTCACTCAAAGTTACAAAATCTAAGTCAGTATAAACTTGTACCTTGCTTACCTACAAATGTAGTCCCTCTGTGTGTAATTCATGACACCATAGGCCAATAAGAAACCAAAGATCCATTTCTCACAAATTCATATCAAGTTCTACCTGTTTCGTGATAACTTCACATCATCAGGTCACTATAAAGTATCCAATAAGGGCATTAGAATTAAATAATAAATCGTAGAGGGCTTTGGATAGGAAGTCACATGCTAGGCTATTTGTGACGTGAGGAGAAGCTAGTATTTCAAAGTCTAAATTTGTTCCTTTTGAGGACAACTGTCGTCCTCCGGAAGAACCTGTTACCTGTTATGAGAGGATTTTTTTTTCATCATTTTTCGTTCTAATATTTCTTAAGCCCAAACTTCCACTTATTGGGAAGAGTACCTGTCCAGATCAAAAATTTACAAGGTCGTTGCACTATTTTTGCACTTATTGTTAGATGTATTGATGCTTAGCCTTATGTGTGACAGAACGTAGAACATCGCTACAGGATAATTTAGGTCTCAGCAGAGAACTCTGGAAGTTCTTACTATATACCTCTGTAATTATAGTAATATTATATGAAATGAAAAGTTTAAAACTTTATAATTTATCAGTTATTTACTTAAATACGAGTCCTAAGAAGAAACAGTTAAAATATGTAAAAGACGACAAACATGTACATAGCAGCCCTGATCAAGAGGTTCAGCAGGCAGCTAAAGACCTTAGCATTCTGTAGTATACTTTAAAATACTTTCGTGCTGGTTATACAGATATTGTGCATGTTACTTTGCCAAAATAAAAACTAGAAATGAAGTAAGTATTGGCATTTGGACTAACAAAAATTAAACTACGTAGATTGAGGATAACACAGCAAATAAGTGGTGATGTCCTTCTAATTAAAATTAATATAAGGTACAAGAAGAAAAAATGTGGAACTTTGGTGAGTCTAGTTTGATATGTGTTTCTAAGAATGGTAAAATTGCCAACTACATTGGTAAAAGATATTTTTAGCTGAAAATTTAAAGGCACTGGTGCCAA
The DNA here is from genome assembly GCA_023690525.1 of Holotrichia oblita. Classification (NCBI taxonomy): domain Eukaryota; kingdom Metazoa; phylum Arthropoda; class Insecta; order Coleoptera; family Scarabaeidae; genus Holotrichia; species Holotrichia oblita. The sequence continues at coordinate 17,331,256 of CM043022.1, forward strand.
ACTTTCGACAATTATTTGTTTACTTAACCGCCAAAAAAAGCCCAACCGGTTTGATCATATTGAGCATGAAATCTGCAAATACTGTTAATGCATTCAAAACAATATTAGTTTATTTAGTTCATAAAGATGCACTTTCAGCAGAAATTCTAAAATCAAATAACTAAGAGGCCAGCCAGGGTCTAATCCATAAAATTGTGTACGAATGGCAAGTCGATCCGGGATTAAACTCTCTGAAAAAAATTCACCGTCCCTCCAGAGAATTGAACCTCGGCACCTATGGTCCTCTCACAACAATAGTCAGCCGCCTAACCACTGTGGCCATCGACCCGTTTTGCCATTTAAATTACAATGTTACTTTCACTAGCTCTTTAAGTTCTTTCGTATTTCTTTGATACCACTGGCAAATTAAAAATAACAAATAAAAAAAAATAATCTACATTGGCTTCTATCGCTCCTCACAATTTGTCGATTTCAAACAATATACATACATACATGGGCTAGCATCATGAGACAACATTTTTGAAATAATCAGTGATAAATGCTGATCTACATAAATCCATCCCACACATTCGCAAACTTGAAGAGAGCTAAGCTTAAACGTCCTATAATAAAGTTTTGAAAACTACTGTAGACCAAGGATTGACAGCTTTCATTAATGAGGAAACGAAATATGACTAAATTACAATCACAGAGTCGAACCCCACCATGACTTACTTAAAAATAAACCCATCACTCCAAACCACGTCAAAAGAACTTTGTGGATAGGGGCTATAAATAGCGTTGGTGATCTATTACTAATGAAAAACATCTATGGCACCCTTACTGAAATTTAAGCTGTTCATATTGGATAATATTTTAGAAGTGGAGCTTTTCCTCGAGGCGCCTGGGGGTGGGGCGGTATTTCTATGGAAATACTGGATTCTCGGGATACCGAGCAAGATTTAGATTGGCAATCAAAATGGAGACTACAGCACCCAACACATTATATGGAAGCTTAGCGATATCAACTACAGGCATATGCTGATCCATGTGCCTTCTTTGGATTAAGGACGTTGTTCAAAATGCCATCTACTAGATTATCCCTTTTATTGTCAAAATCGACGACTATGGCGCAGTGTTTAAACATGGTTAAATTTGTTCCTTTGATGGCAATTGTCGTCCTCCAGAGGAACTCGTCATCTATGGTCAAAAGGTTTTTTCCACAATTTTTCGTTTTAATTGTTCTTAAGCCCAGACTTCCATATATGTATTAGAAAGAACATCTATGTAGTTCGAAAATGTTCAAAGTGATTGCTGTAGTTAGGCACGCAGAAGTGGCACGTGTGTGTTGTGTGAGTCAAAAAATCCTTCAAATTTTGACTAATAAAATTTAGCATAGCGAAAGTTGCTTATACTACTACTTTAATTTTTGAAAGATTATTCTCACATTATTCATCGATTTTTCGTTCCACGTAATATCTGTCGTCTGTAGTATCATTTACCGAAACTCATTTAAACGTTGACTTTATTTCCGTCACATTTTTTTGCTCTTTTCCTATCTGATTAAAAACTCATCAACTATTCGGACGTCACCGCCAACCATCACCATCACCTTTAAAAAACTAGAAGGAAGGATATTTATCTTCCACATCTAAGGGTAAAAATTCCTTCATCATCGACAAGGTAAGCAATATTAATACCACTGTGTTTTAATATATTCTATTAGCGTCCTTCGCACAGTCAGGTGGAAGAGATCTTCTGAAGTGACGAAGATTGATCATCCCCGAAGGTGCAATAACGGAAATCAACAAACTCGTTGCCAGATTAAATTTCTAAATCGACCGGGGCGCATCCTCAACCCCCTCCTCACACGCCCGAAACCTTTAGCCAATGCGCTTCGGGTTTCGGTGCGGTGTTCGAGGCGCTCTGGTCTGTTTCGTTTGCGAAAAAAGTTGATTAAACACGTGTACTAGCTGCGGGAAGTTTGTACATATTGAAGATGTTTACGATGTTAGACCAGTCAATTTGGACTCAGTGCAGGCGATAATATAAGCAAATATCTGATCGTACAGATTTAGATATAGAGATACAAATGTAAATAATCACAATTAACAATTTCCTATTCAAATTCTGGACAAGAATTGGATTTTATTTTAGTTCACGAGTATACACTCAAGTGTAAACTATGTATACGTATACTACACACAATGGTGAATTTTGAAAATTACATTCTAAATTCGGAACATGTACACCTATTCCAATTTATCCAGACGCTGTATATATATCGAGAAATGCAGTCCAAATTACGGCGTTTTGTTGTCTGTCACCGGAATTGCCGCTATCTCTTCTGGTACAGTTTCCCAATGTATAGATGCATGACGTACCGATTGAATGCCTCTGTTTTATAGGCAAGTTTGCGCAGAATCGCGTAAAATTCTAAACTGATTACGGTGGTATGTTCGTACATTGCAAAATTTCTGATGCTGGTGTCGTAAAAACAAGCAATACACCTACTACATACATACATATACATATGTATTTGTAGGTATGTATGAACATAGTTCGAATAGCGTATTTTGTATGCGCACATATACTTACAAACACACTTGATTTGGAACGTATAAAGTAGATCTACGGTAGTGGAGATACTATAGGACTGATTGTGATATGTTGGATTCTGTGTAACAGTAATCTCATCAAGTATTATACAGGGTTTATCAAAATAATACCTCGTTTTATTCAGTTTTGTTTGCTTCTGAATTTAGAGATTCTGATTTGACATATTTATCGGATACTTCAATAAGATTATGAAAGTACCTTTTAAAGGAAGAAGCAATTTTCTCGATAATCTCTTATCTTACATTGCTCCTATTTAGTGCCACATACATATGTCGCTTATTTTGTTTCAAAGATAGCCATCAAATTCCTTTATTTTGGTTTGTAATGCTTTCGTGACTGTTGTTTCTTTTTTAATATGTCCCATGTCTTCCATGTAAAACATCCAAATGAATGTTTCCTTATTAAATCACCGGTGCGTTTGTTAATTACAACAACGTCGTTTATTTCTTCCTTTTCTTCCACGTTTCTCTTTTGTTTCACCACTTTTTATTTGTTTTCCTCGTGATTCCTCTTTTCTTAGTTTATTTTTTATTATTTATTTTCGTTTTTTTATTTGGTTTCTTCATTATATTATATTTTATTTTTGCTGTTATTTGTTTCTTTTGGATCTACATCTGGTTGTTTTTTTTGTTTTCTATTCTATTAACGTTTCTATTTGTGCGTTCCTATTTGATCTGATTTTTGGTTAGTTATCTTATCATATGTTGCTCTCTTCATTCTTGTTTGCTTATGTCTCTCTTCCCTCATTGCTTTTACTTTCCGTGCTGAATTACTTTACTCTCTTCGTTTGTATATTCTTCCTTTTCTTTGCTGCTTTGTCTGCTTCGTTCTTCTTTCCTTTTTTTGTTATGCTTCTATTTCCCTTTGTGTTACTTATCATTTCGCCTTAGTTTATTTATCTTTTGTTTGCTTCTTATTTACCTTACTGACTTTCTGTATTACGTTTCCTTGTTTAATTCCTATTTTGTTTGGTGCCTTGTCTGTGTTGCCCCTTTTTAAGTATTCTCTTTTTTATTTGTCACCTTGGTCATCCTTTTCGTTTTCCGTTGATTATTATGTTCTGTTTTTGATTTCCTTTTGTATTAATTTCGTGTTTGCTATTATTCCCCTTCAGTGCTTAATTATCTGATTCTTTGTTGCTTTCTTTGTGTTTTTTATTTGTTTCCTTGTTTTCTTACTGGTTTTGCCAATCATGTTTCCTTATTGATTTCCCAGTTGTTTATCCCCTCCTTTTGTGTATTTCCGTTGGTCTATGCTCTTGTGCTTGCTTGTTCTGTTTGCTTATTTATTCTGTCGCTTGTTAATTTTTTAGTTTTTCTTTGTTTATTTCTTTGTTCTATACTTGAGTTGTTTTATTCTTATTCCTTGCCGAACTCCTAATTTATTTATTTCCTTCATTATGTACTCTGTCCTTTTATATATCTCTGTTTTCTTTGCTGCTGTGTCTGCCGATTCTGTTTTTTGTTGAAATTTTGTTTCCTTTTGTATTAACTTTCTTGTTTGTATCTATTTCCTTTCAGATTGTTTATTTATCTTTTTCCTTTCTTTGTCTTTGTTTGCCTATTTCTGCTTTTTATGTGTTTTCTTTATTGCTTGCTCCTTGATTTTGGGTGTTCCCATTAGTTGTTTTTTACGTGCCTGTTTTACTTCTCTTTCGCTTTATGTATTCTTCTTTCTTATTGTGTTAATTTTTCTAATTGTTTGTTCTTATTTTGACTTTGTCTGTTAAATATTTTATCACGTATTGTCGCCTTCGTTTTGGTAAGTACCTATGTTTCTTTGTGCCCATGTTTTTCTTTTTCTAAGTTTGTTTAGACTTGTGATTCCTTGATCGCTTCTTTGTTTGATTCTTTGTTTATTTCATATATCATTTGGCATTTACTGCCCCTTGTATAGCGTATTTGCTGCATGTTTATTACGTGTTTTGATTCGCTGTTTTCTGCAAACAAACAAACAATTGTTGTTTGTTACTGTTTCCGTGTTTCTTCGCATGTTTATTTCTTGTTACGTTATTTCTCCGTTTTTGCTTCGTCCTTTGATAACTCATTTGTTGTTTCCTTGTGGGTCCTGTTGCTTTCTAAGTTTCGAGTTTACTTGCTTATGCCTGATTGATTTAATATAATGCTAAACATATTACTTTTTTACTTTAGAAGGTGTCATAGTGAATTATTGTTAGATTCACTTGTATCATCACTGTGTCTATATCGAATTACTTGTGGTCTAGAATAATAATAATAATAATAATAATAAGGCGACAGTGACATATTTACATTTTATTATTGACCTTCTTTTAATTTTTAGATAATCTAGCCATAATTAATCAATTATTATGTGCATACAGATCTATAACCAACTTCCGGACCAAATCAGAAACGTGGCAACTATAAAAGGTTTTAAAATGCGAACAAAGGAGTATCTGACTGAGAATTGTTTTTACAATTTACATGAGTATTTAGTGAAACGTAATGATAAATTTTATTATAAAGTTGTTCTTATTGTAATATTGACATATTCTATCCTGTAAAGGCTAAGGAATAAAGTAATATTATTATTATTATTATTATTATGTTCAAATACTGCTGTTATCAAGCGAATGTTCGACACCGTACACACTTCAAACGTACTATTTGCATGATGTAAATATTGAAATTCCGACATGCTAACATAAAAGTGGTTACACTATTAAAATCACATACCGTGTATACCGGTACCGAGCAAATTACAAGCAACGCACAAATTTCTGAGTATGGACAATTAAATAGATTAGTGATTAATTAACTGTCACCACCGAATAGTAAAGCAATGAGTGTTTGACAGCCGGGACTGTTTTCGTAGATTATAAATTTAAAAAAAGAAAATGTTGGATAAAGTGATGAACAAAAAGCCGAGAACATACTAATACTATTCTGATTGATTATCCACTCAAGATTTTAAAAATTTTCTCTAAAAAATACGCTAGCTAGATAATCACTAATTTTATACTAAAATTGCAGGAACACTAACGACTGATTTATTATTGTTTGCACCACATATTATAAATACATAATTATTATGCAAAATAGTTCCCACGCGGAATATTTGTTCAAACTTCGGGACACGAATTCCGCGAGCAACTTATGTGTCGCGTGTAAACATTTCTAATTCAAGACAAACAAATTTAAACTTAATGATAAAGTAAAACAGTAAAGTTTTGTGTTTTGTTAGTGTTTGTAAAATGTATTGCGCCAGATTCCGGTATAATAAAGCAAGGGGATTGGAGGAATTAAGACAAATGAGCGATAATTTAAATTAGAGCATAAAGCAAACGAAGGCATAATGATTAAAATAATATGGAACATAGATATATCGATGAAACAATCTATACAGTGTCACTTACAAGTTCGTCATTGATGTACCACGTTAATTGTTGCGGAGGGTCAGAAGGCGGGGAATCACAGACGACGCTCAAAATGTCCCCTACGAAGTACGAATCGTCAATGCTGCTTAAAATTGGCTTTTCAGTAGGGAGTGCTGTAACAAAATAAAGCTCGTGTTAAAGATATTATTGGCTGGAAGAGTTAGTTTGCCTGTCAGGTCAGTGTTAGTCAAAAATATATATAGCGGATGCATTCTTAATACTTTATAGATTAATGTAATCGTTGACTTCTGTATGGATAACACACCATATATCAAATTTATGTTGCGGCAAGCTTTAGCTTCGTCAGTATCATCTACTTGGTGATCATAAATGGTATTTTAAATAATCAAAAAATATAATAATTTAAAATTGTTAGGCTTAGACTGTACAGTTCTACATACAATTAGTATAGGCGACCTGAGTTTGTACAGCCACCCGTAATAAAATCCAATATTTTGAATTTCCAATCCTAACGAATTTTTGAGATTTCGGGATCCACATAATACCTTCACTTCTAATCTATATAACTAATTGCAATTTAGGTGTCCACATTTCCGGTTATAGTTAACCCCATGTACCCGGGTGTCAACGAGATCATGTATCAGTCCGCCATTTATTCATTAGTTAAAATAAAACTTTGAAATTCGGACTGTATATATGAGTGATTGGTGGGCTTCTTCAGGTGCACTCGGTTTTTCTATAGCACTTCCGGTCAAACCGGAAGTGACGTTAATTTTGAATTTGTAAATACAACATGTATTATTTCTGGTCATATTCTGTTTCCTCTAAAAATTTGCGATCTAGTGCAGGTCAACTTTTGACATTTCTGTTAAAGATGGCGGTATCTGTTAAATTTATCCATTAAAGTGAAACTGCTTCGCAGCAATTGTCGAAATGTAACAACCATCAAAGTTAGCTTTGAAAACAATTAAGAAACGTATTTTTCACATTTACACGCATTGGCGAAGGAAACATGTACTTCACGTTGAAATTACTAAAGAAAATAAGATTTTCTTTTTTTTTCATTTTCAACTGAGTGCCATATTGGCATAATTTTTAGCTTTCAAATGATATAAAATATGCTGTGGTTTAGTGGTAGATAGGTAGTACAAAATATAAATGTTTTAAAAGTAGTCTAATTCCAAAGCAACAGAACAATTACATTTCAAATGAAAAAACACAGTTTTCTTCACCAATGCGTGTAAATGTGAAAAATACTGTTAATTGTTAATTGTTTTTAAAGCTAACTTTGATGGTTGTTACATTTCGACAATTGCTGGGAAGCAGTTTCACTTTAATGGATAAATTTAACAGATACCGCCATCTTTGACAGAAATGTCAAAAAGTTGACCACCACTAGATGGTAAATTTTTAGAAGAAACAGAATATGAAATGAAATAATACATGTTGTATTTAAAAATTCAAAATTAACGTCACTTCCGGTTTAACCGGAAGAGCTATAGAAAAACTGAGTGCACCTGAAGAAGCTCACCAATCACTTATATATACGGTCCGAATTTCAAAGTTTCATTTTAACTAATAAATAAATGGCGGGCTGATACATGATCTCGTTGACACCCATTAATTAAATTAACATTTAATTTACATTTACCTACAATTAACCTCTACTTTTGGCAGTCTTTCTTATTTTATTAAAGGGTGTGGGGTATATATAATTTATGCTATGTTATTAAAGTACTTTAAGAACGGTGCTTTGTAAATATTTATTATATATATTATATTATATATTTGCTGCTAGCAATGATCGCTACTGAAACTTATGATTTGAATGTTTTATTATCGTTTTCATCATCGTCTTCATAACGGGCCGATAGCCGCCGTGGTTAGGCGGCCGACTATCGTTGTAACGGAACGATTGGAGCCGAGTTTCAATTCTCCGGAGAGATGGTGACATTTTTTCAGAGAATTGAAATTCGAATCGACTTACCATTCACGGTTGGGCGCAAAGTGATTAACATCGTGGCATTATAAAAGGCGGTATGATGCAGTCACAAAGCTATTTGAACACAAATTACACACACAAAGCTACACCGCGAGAGTTGCGGTGATAGCCATACAAGCGACACAGCTTACGGTGTCAATGCAACTAATCACCCACCGCATAAAAAATAATTTTAATTTTATGAAGTAAAAAAAGTCGTGGTCTTCTTTTGAAAGAATCTGTTTTACGTGATTTCACGTAATCTTGTCTAGCAGATCCTGAGTATAGAGTAGGCAGGTAGGTTTAATAAGTTTAGAAACATTGGTTCGTGTTTGTAATGTTTTCTTTGGGCGTAACTTTTCTATCACAAAGCAACATTTTTAATCTTTCAATTCCTGAAATATTTCCACTTGTAGGTCAATTATATTTATATTTATATCATTGGTAATTTGACAGATATTAAATGTCAATTTCTTCCATTGAACTAGTCCTTTTAACGAAAACATAATAATATATTATATGTTCTGGAATAAATTGGTAGGTATTTAATTAATTGTTGTTTTATTGACATACAAGTGGAAATATTTCAGGAATTGAAAGATAAGTATATAAAGGTCAGAAAATAGATATATTAAAAATTTTTAATCAGATATTTTCGTTCACAATCTTACAAAGTGTATTAAAATAGTTTAAAATAGTGCATATTGTAACGGGTCGCGACAATTTCAATTATTTTATTTTATTAACCTTTAAGTAGGTAGACGCTTTAAAACTACGTAAGTAGGTAGGTGGGGTGTTAGCAGATTCGTATGTGTATTTATTTATTTCAGATTTATTCTTTAGCAGTATGTCGTAATATTTTTAATTTGCATAATTAATACATCCACAATAATACAACTAACAAAAATAATTAGTATTGAAACATATATCTGTCAAGCTGCTTTATGAAAATAATAGTTCATTATGTTATACTACATACATGTATATTTATTATTTACTAAGAGCAAAACTATATTCATGGAATCAACTTCTCAAAACACGAGTATTGCTTATACTAAGTAATCATCTGAATAAAGAATATGACAATAAGACAAGAAATAAATTATATGGCAAACATATAACTACAACCAAAAATTTATAGGTCAACATGAAAAATCTCAGTTTTGAAAATACATATCAATCAATTTCTACTTCAGAAGGACAATCAGTTACCTGTTCAAAACGCCTAAAACACTCTTGGTCTTTTCCATACCACAAAGAAATATAAAAACATTTGAAAACTACGCAAAATACGAGGCAAATTAGAAATAGAGAAAAAACACACAAAACTACACCGCGAGAGTTGCAGTGATAGCCAGACAAGCGATACAGCTTACGGAGCCACTGCAACTAAGCACCCACCACACATTAAAAAAAACCTGCTTGGGTAGAAAGTAATTTGTGCCCTACTTTTAATTTTCAAAAATCACGCATGCCTTGGAAATTTACAAAAAGGTAGTTCTTATCACTAATGAAGTACCTTTTTTGTACGAGATACGACAAAATGTTATTAAGGAAAGTTATTCAGAATAATAAACTGTGCAAGTATGCAAAATTTTAACAAGATCGAACATACTTTGAAACTCCACAAAAAAGTTATTCTAAGATTAATAAATAAGTTGTGTCAAGGAATATGCCAAGGAAATGTTGTTTTATTTTTTAAATGTGCTATGAAAATAAATACCTATTCATGCGTCGATCCGGGGACACACTGTATATTCCGTAACTGTATATAATTCTCCTATGTTAAAATCTTACAAATTCTAAATAGTAACAAAATATAACAGTTTTAACCGAAAACGAATGAACAGGCGGTTTTTATTAACACTAGGGTATTTTTCGCGTTAATATGAGAACATCGCCTGATATGGAAATGTAGTGAGCGTGGGGTTATCGGCTTGAGTCCGAATATATAGAACACTTCCCGTGAGAACCTAAACGAGTCTAGTCCGCCCCAGTGTTAAAAGTTTGTCGAGTTAGGGCCCAGTTAGTGATCTTGATCTTGTGATTATTGTAATTGCTTAAAGAGTCCGTAAAATACAGGTCGTGTTTACTGGTCAAAGACCAGCACCAAACCAGGCCAGCAAGAAATGAATCTTCGGCGGGAAGAATCAGCGTCAACGAGCGTACGCGAAGAAAGAAGTGTTAAAGGTATTTGGCCAAATAACTATTACATTTTATAAATCCGAGCTCGTAAAGAAAGTAAAGATAAATTAACTATCGTTCTTTTTAAATAAGTTTGCTGTCGTTGTTTTTCTTAAACTTGTAGATATTTAGCTCTGTTGTTCTTTTAGTTCATTTTTATCGCATATTTACTTCAGTTTAATAAAGATGGATCTAGTTTTAAGGTTTTGTTCCATATGTTCTAATTTTGTATATACGTATTTAGTTGTTTCATTTAATATATTTGTTATTCAGTTATTCAATGCAGTTTCATTTATTTAGTTGCATATACAACTGTATCTTTTGTGTCATTATTTATTGTTAAAATATTTAAAATCCTCCATTTATCGTACGCGCTGAGAACGTATAAAGAAAGAAGTTTATAAGAAGGTTTGTAAAGTCAGTATCTACATGTTTTCTTTATTACGTTAAGAGTGATTGCGACCGACATCTTAGCTAGTCGGAGGAATAATTTCTTCATTTCGGTATCAGAAACGTCCGCTACTGTGGGTTCACGCGGGGATTTGTTCATATACCGTGGCGCCCAAGATCTTAAACACACATTTGCGCAAAATAATACCGACCCAGCAGCCGTTCTACCGCAATATATCGCACAATCTAGGCCGGATTATTACAATATGGCGCCCAACTGTTCTCAGTATAATACTTTTCTGTTACGATATGCTTGCAATATTCAAAGAATACTGAAACTAACTACATTTTTTATATTGAGATCGCTAACATCGCAATTCAGTAAGCAAACGAACTAGCAAGTTGTGTTGTAGACAATTCTAAAGAAGAATATTGAAAATATAAATTATTCTCTGTTTTTTTTTTATTATTGGCGTATTATGGCAGATTATACGAATACCTCAACAGTTGTGGTTAACTGCAGCATGAAGAAACCTATTTATTGCTGAGAAGATATCTTTAATTTTGATAATGGAAATAAGATATTTGTATCATCAAATGTTGACATGGAAAACTGATAAAGGGTGGTGATAGGAAAATTATGAGAAACGATGTTGGGTGGTGCAAATTCTCATGTCAGCATGTTACCACCGCGTTGAGCATTTCTATAAAGGTTAGAACTGCAGATTATTCAAACTCTGGTATAATAAAATAAGAGTACATCAAAAGGAGAAGATTTAATAGACACTATAGAAGCTGTGAAAGGTATCAAGTTTAGTAAAGCAGCCATGGATTACGCATACATCTACATCAGTAGTTAAAATTGACAAGATAGACGCCGGAAAATACTAAAAGATTTGTTTTGTCACTTGTTTGACAATGCATGATAACATATGATACCATATGCTTTTAAAATATGATGCAGGCTGTGGGGGATCAAATTTGCTGGTTGTTAAAAATGTAAATTATAATTCGTGTGATACGTTTACAGCGTATTTTTCGGTATATATTTCATGTTCTGGTTTTACTATACATTTTACAATGTCATTTAGATCTTATTATAATACTACTTTAACAAATTTCGAAATTGTACTTGCACACTCTATTGCCAACATTGCATTAACCTCTGCGAGTGCCCAATTAGTCTGGATTCGATAAATCATACTTTTAGAAAACCTTATTGATATATTTGGAACTACTTTTTCTCGATCGATAGTTACCAACACATATATATGTATATATACAAAGACACCCTTTACATGTAGATATCAATTTAACATTTTTTATCATTTGTTTCTCGGCCATACTGCAATCTATCTTAGAAAGTACTGATAGAATTGTTTATTATTTCTGGAGAAACTTTGCATTTCAATAAGCATAAGGTCTCTTAAATCATTTGGGTTAACATAAAGTGTGTGTATCATAGAAAAAATAAAGTCAGGTCAACACAAATGATGTTGCCGGCTACTCTTCGACTACATCTCTTCGACCAATCCATCTCTGGTGGAAAGAAGTATCCAATTATTGTATTTTCTTATATTTCCTTAGTAATGCGGCAAATTATTAGTATTTTGGAAAGAGGAAGAAATAAGCTTTTTTGTAATATATCGCTTCATCTAGTTGCTATTTAAAATCTTAGAAAATGGCGGCGATGTGCTAAATACTGACGTCACATAAAGATGTCTCCTAAAAAATATGGAGTACAATCTCGTTCAGCGCGGCGCAATTTCAGAATTATACATTTATTTTTCACAACTCTGGAAGAAAAGGATAGAGACGTTTTAGCCCCAAATATATAAATAGGAATAATGTTGCTTTCTATAGTTTGTAATGACGAATAAAGAAAGATATTATAAATGTTCTGCAGCTCTACATGCCCAAGTTGAATTATTTTCATAACCTTCTTTTATTCTGAATTATGAGACGAGGTGGCGTGGCGATCTATGTCGTTTATTCAGATTCATTAACAGGTTCACTGCACATTTGAAATGTAAGAAAAATACACAGGTATAAATATAAAATATCAAACCCTCGTGCAATTATGCTGAAACATTGGTTTATCCGCTTAAAATTATTTCTGAAGTTTGCATGTGTGTTCAGATGGTATTCCAGCTTACACATCTTTAATTTTGTCAGATGTAAATATGACTTGAATAGATTATGTATGAGTATTACTTAATGACAATCTGAACGATGATCATGAGGAAGTGGGAACTGTACCACTAGATTATCAGCAAGTTCATCGCGTTTGTTAATGCCAGTATCATTAGGTATAGTGACAGCAGCATCGTTGATATCTTTAACCAATAAGTAGCATGTAAACGAAAAAGCAACTTCTTCTAAAGGCGATATAGAAGATGTGCAAGTAAACTGACACAAAATATTTTGTTTTGAATATTCTCTTGTAAAACAATGAACAGGCTTCTTTGAAAAATGAGAGAACCATATAATCAAGAACACCTAATTTGAGGTGTGAATTCTGATATTGATTAAACATTCCATAAAATATGTTGTTACCAGAAAATGGTGGAGTTGGTTATAGAAACAGAACAGAAGAAGTATAGCGAAAAAGGAACGAGAGCTGTAAACTCGTATTGGAAGCTTATACTGTAGGTATATAGTATATAGAAAATAATCCCTATCTGTATATTTCCTTTCATTCCTGCCGCCTATCAAATGATTAAACAGCATAAAGAGATCTCGCTTAAACAAACAACATTGAAATGAAACATTAACGTCGCTGTGTAACATGTTACTTTGTGCAAATCATTAGGTTACTATGTAATTAGTTTAATTAGGCAATATTTAAACTAACACAGCAAATACTATCGCCATCTACCTGCTGCTATTCGATATTATTAGGGCCAAAAGTGACTGATGAGATGGATTTCATGATTAAACAGAGTTTTGCCGACTATAGTATGTATGTTATACACAAAGCAGGTTACCATCCCATCACCAACGACATTTAATTCGCGTATTTACCGCGTGTCGCATATGCTTTTGAGGTTTTACCAGGCAGAGCAAATATAATTATCATTATGATAATATCTCTAGTACGTTCGTCGCGAAAACAAATACTGTTATTCTGATAATAATACATTTTGTGTTAATTAATTTAGCTTTAAAACATAATATTTACGAATGCATCTAAACCAATACTTTTATTAAAGTTTATACGGTGACCTAAAGGATTTTGCTTTGATTGAACGACTCATGATCACCAGCTACAAGCAGCTAATCTCTTTTTCAATTTATTTTCTATTCTCTGCCTAAAAACGAAGACACTAACCATGGTTTTGACAACTTATATCTTTAATGACAATGAAACTATGCCTATGGAATAAAGGTATAGTTTCCTTGCTAAATAATTACAAATAAACATACACAAATTACAATCTCTCTTAAATAAGACACGGTCGTTCTAAAAGCTCAAATTCAGTGAGAATATTATAAATTATATTAGAAACCGGATGCCCGATCATAATCAAGTAGTAAAGCATTTTAATTTCAAAATTACGGCTAACTAGTGGATGTGGATGACAACCTTCAACAACTAAACAAATTAAGGGTCTCAAGAATTTGCAGCATCTCGGAAAATCGCATAGATTAGGACCAACGACTAGCATCTTGTTTAAAACATTCAAATTCTTAAATTCAAGATGAACCACAGATAGGATGCTGAAAGAATTTTACCTTTCAAATCAATTTCGTGTGTTCGTGCCCGCAAAGTTGTCTCATTGTGTTTTCAATGTAACACCGCGTAGAGTAACATGAAACCGATTTCTCTTTTTAGTTACCAACGTTGCTACAGAACTAAATCCACACTCAGCTAAATAGGAAGACGGGAATGTTATCAGATATCGTTGAATAATCGACCATAATCCTGGGTACAGTAGCGAAATTGGCTTCTGCAGCCAAAATTCTTGGGAGTCATTCTTGAAGTGAAGTTTTAGTTCCTCATCTGTCGTCAGTTCTATTAGTTCGTCTTCTAATTGGAATGATCTTGCTGTGCCGACAATTGAAAACCGATCCAAAACCCAATCTGGTATGTCCATGTTTAATATATCCTGGAATCGTTCCTTGAAATCTCTGTGGAGGTTTTTCAAGTGTCTACGGTCAACAAGCAAGTCGTTCTTGAATAATACTCATAATAAATTTGAGAAGTTACTGAATTCCCGTCTGCCGATATTTCTTTTGTATAGTAGCAGTTTGGATATGAAAACAGCAAGTCTTAATCAAGTTTAAGGCGTCACCTTGAAGTTAAAGATTGACATGATTAAACAATCTATACAGGCCTATCAAGTACGCAATATTGTTCTTTGATGAGATGAGGTTGTCCAGCAATTCTGTGTGTTTGTTTTCTAGGCACTCTATCACAGATTCAAACAGATTATAAAATCGAGTTAAACAAGTACCTTTCAATAGCCAGCACACCTCTGTGTAAAGTAGCAATCGGTTGAAATATTTATTATTGGCAATCTGAGGCTGATTAAATAGTCTGTCATTCAACGAGTTACTTCTGATTTTATTAACTGCTCTGACAACATATTGCAGTAATGTATGGAGGCTTTCACTCAGATGTTTTGCAACCATATGCTGGCGATGAATTATGCTAGATAGAGCAAGCTCGTTAGGAACTTTATTTTTTAAGCACTCTATGACGCCCTATCATAGTCGATATGCCATTCGTAGCAACCGAGAAAATATTATTCAGAGGAATTTCCTTTTCATTACAAAACTATCCCAGCGTATGGTCTTTGCTTTTGTATTTATTTTCAAACTCATAGCAAACAACAGTTCTTGTTGACGTTAACAATGTCTTTCACTAACCCCACGTATGACAATAATACAATGCCTCGTTTGGTATCAACAATCAGATGGACTCATCCAACGGAATTGAAAATTGACAAGTGTGCAGCATATGGTTTGAGTGGTTTGTCTATCAACAATTAGATATTGTACGAAACACGAAGTCCGTCATCGGAACAACACTATTTCCTAAATAATTACAAACATTTTAAACCTGTGCAAGCAGTACTATTTGTTTAGAAAAATTGAAATAATTGAAAAAGAGCTGGATTTAGAGGCAATTTCTTTTTGGTACAAATCAATAAAAAAAGGGCAGCTCTATTTTTTGAAATAAGTAAATTGATATACGCTGAAGCAGCACAAATCTAAAATTGTTTTAAATTAAGAGAAAGTATTACAACATTATTCCCTGCAAAATTTAAAATTACAATGTTTATTAGTTCCTTAGATTCTTTTAACCGAATCTCCTTATGACATACCCTGTATACAACATGCAACCGAAATTAATGATAAAACTAAATAATTATTTTGTGAATCCTGTTTGAAATTTGTTGTAATGTGTATTCTCATTTGAACAAATAAACTGTCGATATTTAAACTGTGATCTTCATCATCGATTTACCGAAAAGGAATATCAGCGAGCTTATCCTAAAATCCGTATATCACAAAGGCAGTTCCAATTACCGATCCTTCTCGTGCAGAGGTAATCGGATTTTTCCGGTAAAACAAATAGGTAACGCACAGGCGTAAAATCCAAAAACATATTCTGACGCGCACGTACACAGACATGTAGCCGCACACCCTCTAATGAAGACAAATACGGTCCCAGCTAAAAACGATCGGTAATTTTTTAACTAATACGCCTGTCGACGTTAATTTTGAAAATCTTCGCATGATTTATGGTTCGATTTTTTGCGAGTCCCTGTTTATGCAAAAAATCAAAACAAAAAATGATTAAAACGGATGTATGTAATATACAGGGGGTGGCTACAGCTTGAGAGGATGCTGTTTTTAGTAAATGAAAACGTGGCTTTTTTGCAACGACAAAGAAGTATGTTGCCATATGTTATCTGGTTTTCTTTTTTTTTTTCTTAATGTATGGCTATCGATCAAACAGCTTTCCTGGTAGAAATTATGTTTGTCAAATTCCTTAATACAACTTGATGAGAAAACATACAAACAGCAATTGGAGAGATCGTAGTTTAGAAATATTTACTTTTTAAATGAGGAACACGTTTAATGTACCTAAAGCCTGTTCTGAAATGTGCTGCTTAACACTATAACCATATCTTTTTAAAGACCGAACAATTACCAAGGAATAAGATTTGACCAGAAATTCATGCTTGTGTTTCCCATAGATACTATTACGTGACCCTCATGATCAGGCTCTCTTCTTCCTACATTCGTATGCTGAAAGTACTTGATGTTGACATGGCAACTAAACCTACAAAATGGGATCGACATAATCGATAAGTTAAAATGGATGTGTTTAGTTAGTAGCTATGCATCTTCTTATAAAACCATTGGTGTATCGGATCCCTAGGGTAGGCAATTATGTTGATTATATTGAATCGTTTAAGCTAGCTAAAGTTTTTGATTTATTTAATCCCTCACTGTTTTCTGATTATCAGAGTAGCTGGTTCTCATATGTACAAATGGTAGATTTGCCTCTTCATTGGTTATGTCAATTGTTATGACAACACTATTGAAAGGACGAGAGTGCCTTGCTCATTGAACTATTACATGTAGAACGAATCATATTGTTATTCCTTCAATTAACTCGTATCAATAACTGTTTCCAGTAACTGACATTATACTCAACCTTCCTGGTAGGTTAATTTTTTGCAATTTCCGAAACTTCAGAAACATTGTACTTACAAAAATTTATCCAAGGAATGCGTCTAGAAAATCCTGTTCAATGTAATAATAAATTAGAGCAATTTTCGAGAGCAGTTAAACTTGCAAGACAAACTTAACAACACAACTCTTTGCAGCGACAACTACCAGGAAAGCTCAGCCCAATTTTATTTGAATGAAATCAGTTTTGTGTCTGTCCAGCCCTATTCGTGAAATAAATAAGTGATAGTCCCCGACATAGGAATAGTTATTTGGAGAATATTGTATTATGGTTTAGTAGGTACACAAATCGGAAAAGGCCACAGAAAAACTGAAAAAATACCATCCACTGGAACATCGGCGCAGTTAAAAGGAAAACTGAGAATGATCGAGAAAAATATTAGAGATACAAGATAGAAAGCCAGAAGGAGCAAAAAGGCAAAAATTGCAAACGGAACCGAAAAATAAAGCAAAAAAAGCGAAAACATAATAAACTACGAAAATGTAGGGATGGAGGATTGAGGGGGATTGGTTCTACATGAACCGAAATCATAAAATTTATTTGGAAACATATCTATATGTTATAAAGTTTCTTGCACATTAGATATTTAATTAAATATTTTAAAACGATTATCGTGCTTTCCACATTCCTCACGTAGATATACACCCCAGTCAGATTTTCGTTTTCAATAGTTATGTTTCTGTACACTCCTATGCAACTGACAATAAATTAATTATTTTCATCCCAAGAGATATGCCGATGCGTTCTCGAAACACCTATCCCGAGTAATCAATCAAAACTTGTGGCGTTGGTGATACCGATGTTTTATCTATATATTACCAGCCTACAGTAATTTACGTAAATCACATCCCAAGAGAGGTTGTAAAATTATCTTTATCAGTAACTTTGTCAGAACATCCTTTATTAGAATTCTGCATTGTTTTTCGACCAGCTTATTTTTTTTAATATGTGGTGAGTGCTTAGGTGCAGTGACTCCGTAAGCTGTATTACTTGTCTGGCTATCACTGCAACTCTTGCGGTGTAGTTTAGTGTGTGTAAGTTGTGTTTAAATGGCTTTGTGACAGCATCATATCGCCTTTTATGATGCCGCGCTGTTAATCACTTTGCTCCCAACAGCGAATGGCAAGTCGATCCGGGATTAAACTCTCTGAAAAAATGTCACCGTCCCTCCAGAGAATTGAACCCCGGCACCTATCGTCCTCTCACAACAATAGTCAGCCGCCTAACCACTGCGGCCATCGCCTCGTTTAAAGTGTTTAAGTGTTAAAGTGTTTAGTGTTCTACTTCTGCACCAAGAGATCCAGTGAAGAACTTTTTATCGGTGTGTCCAGTTAATCGAAAGTTTCTGAAGCAATTAGATGGTCTTTGTATAAAAGAAAATCTCTTATCAGTCTTCTCATTAGACGCTGCATTATTGAAGACAGCGACTCAATTTCCGCTTACCTTTGCAATATTAGTAAATTACAACAAATCAGGCTATTTCTCCTCGTTTAAAGAATTTATGAATTATTTTTGCTATTTTCTCTCCTTTGCCAATAAACTTTAAAAGAAGATAACAGATATTTTTTTTATGTGTGGTGGCTGCTTAGTTGCAGTGAATCCGTAAGCTATATCGCTTCTCTGGCTATGACTGCAACTTTCGCGGTGTAGTTTTTTGGTGTGTGTGCTCAAATGACTTTGTGACAGCATTATACCGGCTTTTATAATGCCGCACTGTTAATCACTTTGCTCCCAACAGCGAATTCTCCGGGAAAAATGTCACCGTCTTTCCGGAAAATTGAAACCCGGCTCCAATCGTTGCGCCACAATTATAGTTAGCCACCTAACTACTGCGGTTAGCGACGCTGCTTACGGTATCAACAACTGTATGCTTTACCGTACTACATATTTATTTAACAAAAGTTTATTCTTTTTAAGGCGTATAAAACTGTATTTTCTCTCTTCGCTTACCACTATTTTTATCAAAATCAAACATGAGCAGTGTTATTTTCTCGGCCATGATCCCAAGCTTCGAGAAGGTATGTAGATGGGAAGCCTTCTATGTCACTATGATATGTTTAGATTATCTTTCTAAGTTTTTCTATCAGGGCAAAGTCCCTACCGCACAATATGAAACTACTACTATTGATAAAACATTTCGATTCGATAATAGGATTCCATTGTTGCACTAACCTCCACAATTATGCCCCCATATTATCAAATAATTCTTAAAGGTGAGTGTTATAACCGTAAAGTCGCTACAGTTCCGTAAGACTTGATGCTTTCGGTTTCTTTTTTCAACTGAATCCTATCTTATCCGAGTATCTTCTCTTTGCCTTTTGGTCGCGCAAAGGTAAACTTCTGACTGCGTTGTAGCAGCTTCACTTTACTTGATGTTGACCTTAAGTTTGTAGCCAATTTTGTCACATATGCTGTACATATGAACATGATTTACGATATAGAGTTTGAGTAATGACTAACTTTCCTGATTATCTATGAGTGTGAATTTTAACTTATGTATTAATGGAGTTTGGATTTGTTTTTTCGCAACATTGCCTTCATATACAGAATCCCAACAGGATGCACTGGTCAAAATAATTTACGACAATGAGCTTGCTTTCGATATGAGCTATTAGACGTTAAAGATTCTCAGGATATGGAATGCTAGTCAAACAAAATAAATAGAAATTATTTCACTATTGATATATGATACTATGAATATGGAAAAAATGCAATGATGAAAAGCTTCGACATGAAAGAAGTGTCTCGCGTAGAATAATCCTAAAGTGTGTCCATAAGTACAGTCGAATTTTTGGATCTTGTCCGTTACGTCAGGAGTAACGTCAGTATAAATCGACTTATATGTCATGTTGACGTTTCTCTCTAATGCACGTTAAATGTCGGTGATGAATATTTTACGTAGTATATTTGTGGTTAATTACGCTGTTAATGACATAACGGACAAGATCCAAAAATTCAACTGTACATACATTACATTGGGTACCAAATATACCATATCATCAACTCGACACCCAAATTAATTTAAAATTGTTTTATATTTTCAGGATAACAGAAATTTAAAAGTGTAGTAACTAGAACTAACTGCTATTATTAAGGTGTTGAAATAAGAGAAATTGCCACTGGTTCTTTTATGAAACTTCAAATTATACCCACTAAACAAATAACCTTGCTCTCAAACTACAAAAGTTTTTATCGGAGTAGAAAAAAAAAACCATTTAAAACAGTTCGCACTTTAGAAATAACATCTATAGGTATCTTTTTTTTTTTCTTCAAGATACATACGGCGCACAACTCCGCCTTATAATTGCTCTAACGTTCAATTTACGAACAATTATCGAACACAAACTTTAGTCCTTTCCATTCGATTCCCTTCCATTCTCTACTTGCCTCGATGTCTAGTTGTAGTACGCGTTTTTTCTCGACTACCTCGCCTGCGCCCGTGGACATTAAAGCAAAGTTTTATTAGAATAGGAAAGGAAGTTCAAAGAGATAGCGCGAGCGGCACCGAGTGAAAAGTACAATTGAATGTTTCTTTAATCCAAGTTTACGTTAGAACACAGAAAAGTTCAATTGCGCTTTAATGTTATTGAAAAGTATGTCGAAAGGAACTGGAATTTATGTAAAACGCAATTTTATTCGTTTGCTGAGGAGCTTTGCAGTTCGAGCATTCTTATCGAACTTACGTCATTATCGGATGTGATTAAAGTCACCTATTGGAATATACCTCTGAATACAGACCTCCCTTTAAAAGAATTTATACGTATTAAGAACAGATCACAAATCAACTACTTTTATATGCATGCACAACATATCAGTCTATTCAATATTATATTAGATGCAGAATTGTGTTCATAATAATAAATAAACTTTAGTAATGAGTCACCAGCAAAATTACTAATAGGACTAAAAAGAATAACAGGCTTATGCCAACAACAAGAATAATAATGCTTCATAAAATCAAAGATAGTACGACCATAATTTTAATTGTTTTATATCTTAGATTGTATTTACTCCTTTCCAGGTTTCATAAAACCCTGTATATAAAATATCTACAATTGCAAAGCGAGTATTGTAGTCGTAGGATATTTACAAATAAATCCAAAGTTCCTCTGTATAGTTAAAGGAGTGGTTAAAATACGAGCTTCATAACAAATTAATTATTTATGTTTCGGCCAAGCATTTAGCTAATTAGTCTAAGGTATTTATAGTCTATTACCGTAATACTAATATTCGTATTAGTCAGAATAAATTAATGAACAATAAATCTAGTTCAAGAGAAATTAATTACGCACCTAATGCTAATTTATTGTTGGTTAGGTAAGAAAGTTTTTGAACAACTAACTAATTATTATTGATCAAAATTATATTTTTCTATAGCCGGAACTATTCTGTTGTTTAAAGAAAACATCAATATTTATCCCCTGAGACGTATCCCAACCTCTTCAACTTAAAATTTTTAGGTGGCAACCCCTAACATGTCATGCATCTTTGGGAAGTGCATTAAAAACTCAATGTTTCTATTGCATTTTTTGTTTACAAGAAATGGTCGTATTATTATTTAGTGAAAAAGAGTGTAGTGAGATAGAACGTATTCTATCATGTCTTGTCCATAAATGTACAGATGAAAGGATCTATTTGAAAAGTTTCAGTTGAGGTGAGTGGATCTTCTCCCAGGTACACGAAAGTTGACTCTCGTATAAGACAGTTTAATTTAAGTAACGAGCAAACTATTTTCTGACGTTTTTAGAATACTTTATGTTGATTCAACCCTTATAAAACTTAAGCTTTATCAAATACTAAAGAAGAAGAACTAGATACATAGCTAGCATTTTGTCAAGTAATTAAACACGTAACAAGTAATTTTTAATCATGAGTCACTAAATTTATACGCAAACATCTTCTTCCATTTTTAATTTTTGCACACAAAAACAATAGATACAATTATGACGCGTTCTCTTAGCCAGTTTTTCTATAATTACAACTTATTTAAAGCTACATCATCATCAAATGTTATGTTAATTTTTGTGTTTGTATTATTGCCGTCGAGTTAATCTAGGGTTAGTAATGTTAACTTCCATGTTTTTTCCATTATCTTGAGGTCGTAGTAGGAATAAAAAGGATTTTGTATCGTGCTAAAATATTAGTTTCGTCGGAAGTAAAAATGAAAATTATATAAGTATACTTACATTTGTCTATTATTCTTAATATAAAAGCCAAATTATTGTTTACATCTTCTGCTTTGCTCATGCTAGTTTGAAGCGAGATATAGCAGAGTTTATATCACAACTTTTATTAATTTAATATTTAAAAGATTAGATAAACCGATTCTTTTCATTAAGGTCAAACGCATTTTTTTGTAGAATTGTTATTAAACCATCGCAGAATGACGTCTTATAGATTGAATTCAGAATCACAAAACTTATCTTGCTTTCAGCTTTTAAATTAAACATACACTAAATTCAGTAGGTCTTATTATAATATTGAAAGATAACTACATGTGGACATTAATTTATCAAGGTTCATATGTTGTGTTCGGACAATGTTCGTGTTTGAATTAACACAAAACACAATATGTGTAATAACCTACAGGTATATAACGGTAATAATCTGATAAATTTCGCGCCGACCAATCAGCTTTCAGGATATTTATTAATTAATCGTCCATAACGATACTGGGGGGTAACAGTTTGCTCACTATTACGGCGAAAGGCCCTAAATACTACACAAATTAAATTTCCCAGAACCTAATTCAAAAGTACAGTGTGTTGCCGGATAGGTGTCCCCATAGGAAAAACTTGTTTATTATGGATGTATGGAAAAAATATTCTTCGTTATCGTTTTTGCTTGACCTGAAATACACAAATAATACTAGACTTCGAAATTCATATCATAATAATGCGTAAAATAGTTGATTTTTGTAAATTTTGGAGTCAGATGCTGTTGCACTCACATCTAGTTGCATTGAACGTAATGAATTGCATATCGTGTTACGTTAGGCATGTGTTAGGTGAACTACTGTCATACAGTATTTAATTGTCAAAATGCGGACACAAAAAAAGAAAAACTTTATTGTGGTTTTATAAAAAATATATTCTTTATTAACGTTTTTAATTAATACACAAATAATGTTTAACTTTCAAAAATCTTAATAACGTACAATAAGTCCCTTTTAGTAATTATTATAAGAAAATTGTGGCTCCAACATTTACAAAAACAAACTATTTTAGCCATTATTATATTATTAATTTAGAAGTCTAGTACTATTTGTGTATTTCAGATCAAGCAAAAACTTTTACAATGAACAGTTTTTTTCCATACATCCATAATAAAAAAGTTTTTCCTATTGGGACACCTATCCGGCAACACACTGTACTATTATCTGAGTCATATTTAATCAAATGCTCGCAAGTTCGACTACAGAAATATATTTAATAACACAATTACACACACACACAAAAACTACACCGCGAGAGTTGCAGAGATTGTCATACAAGCAGTACAGTTTACGGAGTCATTGCAACTAAGCACCCAACACACATAAAAAACATAAACAAGGCAATAAAGGTTTTTCAAATAATTACATTAATTATAAAAATATCTAGCATTATTGAAAGGATTACCAACCTAATATATTAACATTTAAACATAAACTAGATTAAGTGGTCAACTATATTGGAATTCAGAAGGAGTTTTAAATGTCAACTTGAAACAAAGAAAAACTAATGATGTAAAATATTACGAGGTAAGTACGAAGATGTTGGAACCTTAAGTAAACGAAGAAAAATGTACACAATATCATATCTGTATTCTTTGTGCGTGTTGGTCTTAGTTGTATCTGTAGACCCCAAATGATGCGAAAACTAGTCATACCCTGTAGCCAGGTAGGGTACACTCTGTTTTTAACATAATGTCTCCCTCTGCTGATGGATTTATATCAGTAACACCTTCCACTTAGCGTATTGTGTTCATCGGACATCTTCGGCTAAGAAAGAGGCCACAGGGGATACAGTACTGATCGAACGTGTATATATCTAACATGTATAATTATAATTTTAAATCTCGTTATGTGTATTTATCTGCTAGCCGTAGAATATATTTCTAATTGCAAAACGCTATATTTTGTAATTATGGATTTAAATAGGGTAGATAACGCAGTTGGACAATAAACCTGCTTGCATTAATGTCTACTTTATCATTATAAAATATAATACTATGACATAATAGTACTTAATCTCTAAAATCATCGAATATATACCTGAATATTACAATTACGTGTTGGTTAATTTAAATTTTCAAACATTTCCTTAATTATAAGTGGATTAAATAAATCGGAGCAAATCGGTTTCTTCTCTGTTTAAGGTGGTGGAACCTAATGTGAGATTTGAGTAAATAATGAATTTACTGTTGATTATTGTATGGAAACATAATACAATAGATAAAATAACAATTTCTTTAATAGATATGTTAATTATTAGAAAAAGCTTGTAGACGCAGCAACTATAAGAGCACTCGCCAATCTTCAAGAGGCTGTACATAATGTTTGAGAAAATTTTCGTGGGCAAAATTATTGCAAAAATATCGTGAACTCTATAAAGGGTGGGCCACTTAAAATGATGCACTAGAATTACGGCCAAGCTAAATAAAAATTTAAAAATCCGACCAGGTAAACTTATAGTGTTCGATGAGGAGCACATTTTAACAACAATGTAAATTTTATAACCTACACGATGACGTCACGCCGAAATCAATTTGCATTTTATTAAATAGCACATGTATGTTTTCTATCACTGTATTGTAAGAAGATGGTATTTCTAACACATCACAATCACTTATTAAATATTTTATCCAACTGTATTTGTAATAACAAAGAATGAAATTTGATTATTTAAATTTCGCGGTTTCGAAGTTTCAAGCTTAGTTGACCGAAATTTTACGTAACGCATGTTAATGTGTGTGACATTTGTCAGATTTGACTTAAATCACTACATTTTTTTTTTTTTAATATGTGGTGGGTGCTTAGTTGCAGTGACTCCGTAAACTGTATCGCTTGTCTGGCTATCACTGCAACTCTCGCGGTGTAGTTTTTGTGTGTGTATGTTGTGTTCAATGGCTTTGTGACAGCATCATATCGCCTTTTATGATGCCGCGCTGTTAATCACTTTGCTCCCAACAGCGAATGGCAAGTCGATCCGGGATTAAACTCTCTGAAAAAATGTCACCGTCCCTCCAGAGAATTGAACCCCGGCACCTATCGTCCTCTCACAACAATAGTCAGCCGCCTAACCACTGCGGCCATCGACTCGTTTTTATTACATCTACTAATTACATAAGAGCCAATTAATTACTACACTGCTGTCAGAGAATGAAGCCATAATTTGAATTAAATTTTCTTCAGCGATGGGACAATGGTATGCGGCTGCTATAAGATTCAAAATTAATCGTAGACGACACTGGTAGATAGGTAGAACAAAATTTTGTTGCAAAAACATCAACAAATGAACAGCTGAAGCAGCATAATACGGTTGCACAGGTACAAAAGGTATCTCATCACGTTCAATATACAGATTCGATTCAACATTCCAGAGAACCAGTTCTAGAAGTCTTCCATCACAATTTCTTATAAAATCAAACTGATTCGAGTCAAGTGAATTAGATAAACAGGAAAGCGCAGTATATTTAATACAATTCAAGGACCTGTTGTTGAAATAAGGAAGTTTAAAGTCGCCGAGAATAATAATTTGCTTATCTAAAATAAATATTTCAAGACACTCATATAATTCGTGTCGTATGGCGAGGTACTTGGACATATGTATATACAAAACAACTACGTTAAAACAGTCTGTACCAAAAATACATTTACAGGCGACAAAATCGACAATAGAGATAGTCGAAGTAATATTAGTGGATCAAGATATCATAATTGATTAAGTAAGACAAAACCAAAAACACACCACCACCAGTAGAGCGATTAACTAAATCAAAACGCCTATCACACCAATGATACAAACACACTAGTAAAAAACGAATGCGTTGTAGTTCTCCTAATATTAGATCTCTACTATTCTGGTAATCTATATTGCCAAAGAAAATGCAATTGTTGTATATTGAATATGAATATTACGAACTAAATAACAGGAAATAGTACTTTCTGTTTGTTTTGAAGAAGTAAGCACATCTAAGTCAATAAAAAGCTGTACATATTAAAAAAAAGTATGGGTGTAAGACCTCATTCTTCTATTATACATGCTCCATTAAATTAGATAGACATAATCTATATTAATCATCATCTACCCGGAATGCTAAGTACACTAAAGCGTATACATAGCTACTCGTTGTTCTAATGCCTGTTCGACATTAGGGTGAATTATCACCTGCACATCAAACAATGTCGTACGTACGCTATAAACAAGTGAATCAATTACAAGATCCAAATGTAAGCTATTAGACGCATTGTTGACATGAATCCATTTCCGAGACCCTAACCATTAGTTTCCATTTCTGCCCGATTGGCTGTCGTTTAACATGTGTACACATGTTTATTGTAATGGTGTCGAACGGGAATCGAGGTTTCAGAGGATTGTTTAATTAATACAGATAGGAATTGGATAGGTTAGAACGACGTAAATTTATGAAAACTAGTCTTGGTTTTCTTTTCATTCCAACACAATGAAATTAATTGAAACAAAAATTCCACTGCAGCAAATTACATACATTCTACCCTATCTCCTAACAAGTAATAAGAAGACTGCAGTATAGGGAGCGCTGTAGTCGTCGTACAATTGGAACTTCTTTAATTAACAGCAGACAAAAACAGTCTCGTCATGAACAGAACCAAAAAGATGAATAGAGCTGGGGATACGAAATTTATCCCGTGTCAGAATTTATGCAACATTCAGTAGTCCGCATGAGGTCGCGCGTTCTAGCAAACTTTCCACATTAATATTTTCGTAGGCTGAACGTCGCCAAACCTCTCTCCGGCAGCACGTCTTGCATCAGCGCCCCTATCTTTCCCTAACTTTACTATACTCGTATATATCTCGCTCTCATTTTTTTCCAGAGTACTCAGTTTTCGGTTCAGGCTCTACGGAATCGCGCAACTACATTGAATTTTCCAACACTGTACAAGATTCATTACGTTTTTTTCTCCCTTGTGTTGCGGTAGGGTTGAAAAAATAATCGAAAAAAGTCGAAGTGCATACCTACCTACATAGTTCTGCTTCCGGAAAATGCGAAAAGTTCTGAACATTACGATGCCTGGAGTAATTTATCTGCAAAAATTTCGTGAAAAATGCGGACTATTTTAAGCGGGTACTACAGGTGCTGGCGGTTATAACAGGTTTCAAACCGATGTTAGAGAATATTTCATTGTTGCAAACTAGATGAAACTGTAGATTACGAATAGTATATAATTTTTTATTTAGAAATATTTTATTTATCTATTTCATTGCAGTGCGAGTTTCTCTAGTTCAGCAGGTTATGGTCAGGATTATGGTTGGTGATGAGTAAGGTACAGGTTTCAGCAGGGGTGATAGCCCCTCTTATTTAATTTTAATTGTTTTTAAACTCAGCCAGATGTTCCAGCTTTTTTTCCCCAGTCCAATATCATTTGAACGTCGTAAAAAATTCTCAAGGACCTGCAACGTCTCAAATATTCTGATTCAAACATCTTGTTTCCATATCTATCAGTCAACTCATAGAAGAATACGTGCGAAGTATTATTATATATTATAAATCCAGGATATTCACTATAAATAAGTTGAGAGTCTTGGGCAGAACACTCGGATCTATTGAATCAAGCATTTGAAGCAAATTCTTCAACCGAAAGTACCGACCCAAAAGCGAAAGATATTAAATGTCTGATAAATTTGTTTTATTAAATAGCTTGTGGAGTGCAGTTCTCAAACACAACACTGACTAAAGAAGTCATTCACATAACGATATGAAAAAAGATGAAGGCTTTACCCTATTTATACTAGTAAGACCTGCTCACGACTTAAAACAGCTAAAGATTAACTGGAATATCTAATATTCGATGAAAGATATTGAAAGCTAATAATAAAATAGTTTAATATTTAACAATCTAAAATGTACTACAATAAATTAAATTATTTAGATTTAGGAACACCTTGCACCTTTTCCAACATCTCCCATTAGAATCTAAGTTGACGATTGTGAAAATGTTGGAGCAACTGCGTTCCAAAGCCTTCAATTTTAAAATCATTCATGTCTCTGGCAACTTGTTCCTTCTTGCGCCAATCCCGTTTAATGTTCACGTAACACATTTGAATAGGCCGAAACACTTGACAATTTGGCGGATTCATGTCTTTTGCTACGAAACAAATTGTTACCTGGCGTCAAATCGGACCCAGGGGATTTTGTATGTTTACTGAGGCATTGTATAATAATACACTGATGCTAGTAGTTCTTTGTATTAATTGTAGATATTGTAAAAAAGCGACAAATAGCCACACCACTGTCTCTATCTAAAACATTCTCGTCAGCTTCCATTATGTAGAATTGAAACCCTGGCAAGATTAGCATGCCATTTTTGAGGTACGTTTCAACGTCTTCGCTTCTAAATTCAGGTTCACAAAACCTTTTTTGCCCTCGTCGTGACAGATCAAGCAAGGTATTGAATCTTTCAATTAACTTGATTACTTGAGCATTATTTTGCAATTTCTCATAGCGAAAGGCCTTTTTTCGTACACTAAATCTTGTTGATTGATGTACCTGCTGTGGTACTGATCTGCGGCATGGTGAATTACATAACATTCCTACATAAACTGACATGTTGCGAAGTTCTTTAATAAGTATTATTTGGCATTCAAGTCCTCTGTGAATTTGGGCATTGGACATGAACCAAGCTACGATAATCCGCAGAACCCGGTTCTGCAACACAATGAGCATTTTAATTTAACTTGGGACTCTGTAGCGCTAGATGAAGTAAGTGAACCTTAAGTGAGAATGCCTGGGAAAAAGGCAAGATGAGCAGCTTGATCTTAAGGCTTAAAAAACTTTTCCAATATATTGTATAAACAGATAAAGGATAGACCTTACACGTAGGAATCTAGTAGCCATTGCAGAGCAATGCCGCCCAAATGTCAAACGAGTATCGAGAATGATACCCGAATACTTAACGATGGACATCTACGGCAATCTGTCACCTACAATCGTGATTGTATTTAGTCGAGAGTTTCGCTTCCTAGAGATTCTCACCGCGACATACTTAGATGTGTTGATCTAGAGCCGCCACTTCCGAGACCACTCGACAATCTCATCTACAGATCTTTCTAGGTGTCTTACAATTAAGTCGTGTGATGACGTATAAATGGCGGTATCATCAGTGTACATCGCTAACTTTACAGCAATAGGCCAGGAGATGTCACTGCTATAGAGGATAACTAGCTCGGGGCCCGAAAGGTAACCTTGCAGTACATAGGTTCTGATAAGTTTAGGGTCCGAGTGGTATCAAAGCGCTTCGCTAAAAAGCCCTCCTGAAACCAAAACTGTTCATGCGGCAGTACGTTGCCTTCAATAATAGCGTCCCGAGCTCTAGCTAGGAGGACAGTTTCGGCGATTTTTTAACAGATTAAATAGAAGGCTTACCGGTCTTTAACTTGACGGAAAAGACACTCACATGTTTCCAGACGTTAGAAAAAATTCTATGACTCAGCATGGGATCCAGGATGAAGACTAAAGCATCCAAAGCATTTTCTGGCAATCGCTTTAAGGCAAAATTTGCGATGCCATTAGATTTGCCTTAAGAGGTTTAAATGTAGAAAATAAAATTTAAGAGTTAAAAGCTCTAAAAAAGAATCAAAAGAACGAATTACTGGGTAATATCATAAAAAAGCAATCCGTTGAAAATTAAAAATATAGTAATTACACAAACAGATATACGGCAACGCATAAAAAGAGATCATATTTCCGGTGGAAAACCTGAATTAAAAATTCTCTAACAAAGATCAGTAATTAAATTAGAGTTCACAAAGCATAATTCAACTACAAAAGCCGTAATAATAATAATGCCCACGGGAAAAAGTGATGTTCTAGCACAAAATGAACATATATATGCATAATAATTTTGGGAATCCAGATTTGTTGCATTTCATGGATGTATACAGGGTCCGGCAACGAAGCGGGGACGGAAGATTACACGCTCATTTGAAAGTTTGTCAAATATTTAGTCATCGGATATTCTTTCGCACCATCAAGTGCACGTTTTAAAAATATTTTGCTTTATACAGGGTGTTCCAGATGGAAATGCCAGACTAAAGTTGCATCTTTTTAAATGGAATACCCTGTATATTAAAAGAGAAAATGATCCGCGCTTGAAAGCTGGTTACAACGATATAATGTTGTATAGGTCTAAAGTTGATAGTTTCTGTGTAAACAATGATTTTACTTGATAAATTGATACATTTCAGTAGGCTATTCTGCATAGGGAAAAACCAAAGGTTTGAAACCAACAGAGTAGAATATTTTTTACTAGTATGGACTGTCGTTACTATGTGAAATAAATTCTGCAATTGCTCGATTTATACAGGGTGTTCAAAATTTTGCAAAATTGAAGAAATCTCGAAATTTTTAAATGGAACACCCTGTATATTTTTTGCTCATTGGAAAGCCTTTTTACTACGCTTTCTATTGATACCTCATTTGATGCACCTGGGATAGATCATTTTCTAATTATTTCTTTTTAGTTGAATTAATGAGAAATGCTTGTACCTTTAGAAGCTAATTTGCATTTCAAACCTACTGTAAGATCGGATATTCGACAAATAACCCATAAATGGTCTATAACAAGAAGAAACTCCATTTAGTATGAGAAACAATTGATTTTCACTCAGCGGTGAAAGGTAACATTAATTTAATATAAAGTAAAGATGTCAGTTTCAAGCTTGTATACTAATAATCAAGTTGTACAAAATTTCGTTTTGTGTTATACAGTATTTCGTTCAATCTTTAAAAGAAATTGTTATAATGACTAATTTTAGTAGATACTCAACAAACGCAAGCTCCTACTTTCAATAACTGTTACCTTTGAAATACCATCTATAGGTACTTACATCTCTCCATATACGGAGCATTTAGAGCGACTAAGGCCAGCTAGAAAAGAGGTAGATCTATAGTGGAGCGGTTGTAAAACATATACAGAATAGCACGTTCGCCAATGCGTTAATTCCGTATATGCTTTACAACCGCCCCACTCTAGATCTCTCTCTTTTCTAGCTAGCCTTACTCGCTCTAAATGTTCTGTATGTGGATTTTCCTGTATTATTAATAATACGGCCATACACCATCAGTTTGTATAAATTTCTCTAATAATCTTTCAAATGCTTCCGGTCTTCTTTCAAGGTTTGGAAATTTCTCTGCATATATTCTACTTGCTAGGAGACAATTTCTTGTACACTCCTCAAGAATAAATATCATATTTACCATTTCTTGGGTAGGTACCTACCAAAATTAGTCAATATAACAACTGCTTTTAAAGATTGAACGAAATACTGTATAACACAAAACGAAATTTTTTACAACTTGGTTATTAAGTATACAAGCTTAAAACACCAAATAACTTGATCAGTAGTGAATCTATTGAAAATACTATATTACTTTATATTAATTTAATGTTTGCTTTCACCGCTGAAAATCAATTGTTTCTCATACTAAATGGAGTTTCTTCTTGTTATAGACCATTTATGTATTATTTGTTGAATATCCAATCTTACAGTAGGTTTGACGTGCAAATTAGCTACTGCAAATACAAGCGTTTATCATTAATTCAACTTTAAGAAGAAATAATTAGAAAATGATCTATCCTAGGTGCATCAAATGAGGTATCAATAGAAAGTGTAGTAAAAGGGCTTTCCAATGAGCTGAAAATATACAGGGCGTTCCATTTAAAAATTTCGAGATTTCTTCGATTTTGCAAAATTGTGAACACCCTGTATAAAGCGACCAGCTGCAGAATTTATTTCATATAGTAACGATAGTCCATACTAGTAAAAAATATTCTACTCTGTTGGTTTCGAATTTTCTGTTTTTTCCTATGCAGAATAGCCTACTGAAATGTATCAATTTATCAAGTAAAATCATTGTTTACACAGAAACTATCAACTTTAGACCTAGACAACATTATATCGTTGTAACCAGCTTTCAAGCGCGGATCATTTTCTCTATTAATATACAGGGCGTTCCGTTTAAAAAAATGCAACTTTAGTCTGGCATTGCCATCTGGAATACCCTGTATAAAACAAGATATTTTTAAAACGTGCACTTGATGGTGCGGAAGAATATCCGACGTCTAAATATTTGACAAACTTTCAAATAAGTGTGTAATCTTCTTTATAGGTTAAAATGTATGACTTGTAAACGTCCTAAATCTAAATGTCTGATACTAGACAAAATATGAAGTCCATATGAGGAAGTAAACAGAATTAAGTGCTTTCTTTTATCTAATCATCTTGCTGTCATAACTATGTCTTTCCTCTGTGATTTGAGCAAACTATTCTGCTATAACTCGTAGAAATAAATCTAGGAATAAGATGTAAGACTTTATCTTGCGTCATCACTATGTATACAGAGTCACTGGCAATAGGAATAAAATGATAAAAATCAGAGAGAAAGGTTTTATGGTGGTAATAAACCTTAATGGTATATGTATGTACTTTCTACGTCGTAAAACTTAGTCATAAGCTCTGGTATTGTCATTGCAATGATGTATAATTAAAAGAGACGCCTTTATGTTGGGCACTACGCTTATAAAAGAATTATTAAAACGGTCTTTTTTTCTGTGAGAAAATTATAGCACAATATATGTTGCAAATATGAATCCCAATGGTAAAGGAAACAATACATTTTATATGAGAATTTATTTATGTCGGTATTTTTGTTACGTTTCTTTTGATCCACATTGTATCTAAGTAAGTAAGTTATTTATACTTCATCGCCGTACGGTTGATATAATCTCAGAATTATGGCTCTTTATACATTTTTTAAAATTATCTCTTAAATTTAAATTGAAGATCAAATAGAATTACAAAACTGATTAATGACATATTTAAAATCCTATCAAAAGGATTACTAGACAATACAAAAATGTAAACAAACGTATACTATCGCTATCAATTTTTCTATTTGCTTTGACTACATTGTTAATTGGAATCTTGTCGAAGCGAAAATAGGAAAACAGAACATTGGAAAACATTCAGCATTCTAATTTTGTCGATATTCTCTACTTCGAATGTGTCGGATGTCGGTGCGACGGTAGGTCCAAACCGAAGTTCGCTTCTCTATTTTTTTTTGTCAGGCAAGCTCCATAATAGGCTTCGCCGTCATTGTCCTACATGTTCCTAGAACCCATCCATCATTGGTTGTGTATTCGACGGGAATATTATTACAAGGCTTTTATCATTCGCCATGCATCCGTGATCCTTTTTAGCGCCAGCATCGAATTCCACACAACCTTTTTATCATTTTTCACTAGTGGACCGTTGCGAAAACGCTATCGCGAAATACTTTAAATGCGTTCCGTTTTTTCTACCAATAGAAAAAAAAGTTCCGCTGCTACGATATTGACACAGGATTGTATCGGACTGGATACATTCCCTTGCGACAAAAACTATGCATTTTTCGTTTGTTTAGATAGTAAACGAGTAATGGTGAATACGTATTTCAAACGGAATAGAAGAAGTAGAGCCTATTTTAAAGTGTACTGGTTGTTTCAAATTCGCATTGAACTATGCAGAACTTGCTTATTATAAAAGATACACTACAGATTTAAACTTAGGAAAGTTGTTAAATTTTATTCTGAATAATAATCTAACAAAAAACTTGCATAGATTTAAGACCTATTAAATTATATATAAAAATAAGAATTTCTCGTTAATTTTTACTTATACCTTATATAGTTTTCAAAATTTTGAAAACTAAAAAGCATTTTGTTAAGGTAACCTTTTGAGCTAAATGTGCTACTAATAATAGAATAAATATACAATAGTGTTGTTGGCTTGTTTAATGAAACTGGATCGTTTATATTAAAATTTTTATAAAATAATAATATGTCCCTCTCTTATGTTAGATCTTCTGTTGACAATAACATATTACTACAAGAATTGCAGGGATATTTATCTAGACCTTTTTTTACCAAATATCCTGCAAAGTAAGTAACTGAGCAATCTTCTAATGTGGAAGTACTTGCTATAGTACCTCCATCACTTCTTAATGTGATAGTTCGTGGTTCTGATAGTTCATCAGAAGATGTGACATCAAAATTACTATGGCTATCAGTTAAAACTAAATTATCTTCAGTGGGAGAAACTTCATAACTTTATGACTTAGGTGCCGTTAATAAATTCATTACAGAATTAGCTTTAAATGCTACTTGAAACATTCGAACTGTTGGATTTCTCGAGTAGCCTCCCCTTTGCCTATAAATAGAAAATTGGTTTTCTAAAATATCTTGATTTAATTGAGAAGTTAGCAAAAATTTATATCCCTTCTTTTGTTGTTGTAATTATATTTCTTTTACACCAGTTGCTATAAGTCGCATTCCTTCGAAAGAAAGTGGTTTTCGTACGACTACCGTTTATCCATCTTTGCTATACATAGATCTCATTATCTTAATAATAATGTTCAATGCATTTATTGCTTCAGCACTTGTGTCAGAAAGTGCCCGCTGACATGTTTTTTTGTTACTTAAATTGTCTACTATTTAATGCATTGAATCTATTGTCAACTGCTCCGATAAATGGAGCTGCAGCTTCTGCGGATTCACTTTTGATTTTTCCAGTTTCTTTTGCTGTTCTTAAGGCAGCACAGACACCGTGGCTCAAAACTTGAACTGGTAATTTTACGTTCATTTCCTGAAAACTATTTGGATTCACATGCATTTCTGTCAGTTTTGATAACGTTCTGCCGATGGTACTGCACTGATCAACATTGTAGACACTTCGAATGTCTTAAAATGGTATATAATTACTATTATAAATAAAATTTCCGCTCAACATATTGTTTACAATGCTCTGAATTAGGTGAGGAGCATGTAAAATAGCATGGTATTTTCTGTTATCCGCTAATAAAATAAGGGTTTTGACACATTATATTTAAATATTTGAATAATATTTGATTAGTTGTAGATTGATCACATACAATCGTTAGAGGATTTAATCCTACACTGTTCAATGATTTCAATGTTCTAACCACAATATCATATAAATGTTCAGCTTTTATTCCATTAGATGAAAAATAAAATGAAAAAGGTAATTTCCAGGAGGAATATAATCCGCACGTACAATAAGTACTGCCTGCTTTGCTAACAAAGCCTTGCGACCAAGTTCGCCTATATCTTCAACTCCTTCAATAATTCCTTTACTTCGAGAATATTCTATGCACTGCTTAATAGTCATTTCATCAAAAACCAAAACGCACTCTCTGCATTGTAATGACATTGTTTCTACTTTTAATTTCACTAGCTGCAATAATCTTTTGTTTATACCAGGTTTGCATTTAAAATTTTGTAACCATTCTGGTATAATTGAAGGTGATGGTAAAATCATTCCCTTCGACCTCATAAAATTGTAAGTGGTTGGCGATTTATATTATAAGAATAATACTGTGGTTTTTCGTCTATTAACCAGGGACTGCGGTTCTTATGATAAAGTTGCATTCTTGTCAATGCTTTTTGCATAATAGGTAACTGATTTAACTTTCGTGATGATGCTAAAGTAGTTGTCATTTCTAATTTATTTTTTGTAACCTGCAATTTTTTCTCTGTATTGATTAAGCGTCTCTTCAATGTTATTGGTGATTCACTGTATTCTAGTTTCATCTTTGAAGTAGGTGGCGATGGCATATTGCTGATATCTACTAGTTTACCTTTTGGAGATTGATAACTAGATTTTGAGTTAAGGAATGGCTGGATTTGATGTTCAATCGCACTTTTTCGTCCTTTGTTAACTCTTTCAAAACAGTGTTTCTGGTTCTTGCCATTACAAATTAAGTAGCCAGTATATTAGTAGTTGAAGACATATGTTTGATGTTTCAATGCTTGACAACTGTCCAGCGAATCCGCGCAGTTCAAAGGAGCATTAGTTACTACAGGACCGCTTTCTCATTAGTAATTCAGACAGTAATTTTCTGTCAGTTTCTTTTACGGGTTTTATTTTGTTTATATTGTGACCCCAGCTTGTTGAAGTTTAATAAGATATTTTATTAGAATGTAAAACTCTTGATGTGATAATATCGCACTTGTTTGAAAATTGAATTACATTGCTTTCGAATGGATAAATGTACAATTCATTATGGTACGAGGGAGCTATTTTATATTCGCGGAATGGGGGATAAGGGGTGGAAATAAAAAAACCAAATTATTTTTCTTTTTCAATATATTCACCTGCAAGACGGATACATTTTTCACATCTTTCAATTAATTTATTTATACCCTCATAAAAAAATGATTTCTCTTTATCTGCAAAATACGCCGAAACTGCCTCCTTGACTTCATCATCGCAGCTCTTTTTTCATTTTCGGAAACAGGTAATAATCACTCGGGCCAGGTCTGGGCTGTAGGGTAGGGTGATTCACAATTTCGAAGCCCACCTTATGCAGGGCAGCTAACGCAACGCGGCTCTTGTGGACGGCCGCGTTGTCGTGCAAAAGCAGCACACCTTTCGTCAATTTTCCCCGTCTTTTCTCTTTAATGGCTTCTTTTAGTCGCTCTAATATTGAAGCGTAATATTCTCCGGTTATAGAAACACCTTTATCTTTATAATCAATCAACAATATTCCTTCCGAGTCCCAAAATACCGTTGCCATGAGTTTCCCAGCTGATTGTGACACTTTAAATTTCTTGGGAGGTGCTGTGCCCTTTTTATGCCACTGCATGGAATCTTCTTTGGACTCAGGTTCATAATGATAAACCCAAGTTTCGTCTCTAGTAACAATTCGACTCAATACACCATCCTTGTCTTCATTACAGAGGTTCAAAAATGCACGCGAACACTCTACGCGCTGTTGTTTTTGCGGCGGCTGAGCATTCTCGGCACCCATCTTGCGCTGACCTTAGACATGCCGAGATGATCGTGTAGGATTTTAAAAATTGTTGGATTGGATACTCCAACCATTTCTGCGAGTTGTTTCTTCTTTAGTCGAGCATCTTCGAGTGGTCACCTCAATGCTGCTGTCCGGCCTCGGGTCGTCTTCAAGGGATTCCCTTCCTTGTTTAAATAAACTATGCCACTTGTACACCATGGTTTTTCCTGGACAAGAGTCGCCGTAAACCAATGACATCTCATTCATTATGGTCGCGACTGATTTTCCTTGCCTGGCAAGGAACTTTATAACGGCACGATATTCGATTTTTTCCATATTTCACTTTTCACTCCTGATTATGTTACTTGGTTGACGATAGCTCAAAGACTAACTGTCTAATAACAATGAAACTTCGTATTTATACTAATTATGAGTCGCTGCACAGGCCACGCCCCCAATGCGCCTAATCACCCCCTTACAACCCGCTCGTTCCGCGAATATAAAAACGCTCCCTCGTAATATGGTGATACATAGAAGGATGTTCTTTCAAGCTATGGAGGATAAAGATGTTTGTGGGCGCAATGGTACCCATTTGCGCGTTTACTTTGATCAGGGTTTAACGTTTCAGGAAAACATTGGAGACACTGTGTTTGGTGGGACTCGAATGATGAATAGCAAATCCTTTGTCCGCTTATCCAATATAAGAATTCTGTATTTTCCTTTGATTCGTTCGATGCTGGAATATGTAGCAGTAGTATGGAGTCCATATTATGATACTTATAGCAGCGCGATTGAATCTGTACAAAAACGATTTTAAGAATATCTTTGGTACAAGAAGTATAACATTTGCCCTCGTAAAGGACTTCATTACGAGACACTATAAAGCGATTTTTCTATTGCCTACATAATTGCTACATAAGCAAATTGTTTCTGGCGCTCTGTTAGCGAAATTGAACTTTAGGTGCCACGTTTGTCATCACATGAGGTACTTTCATTTGACAGAGATCCAGCTAACTAACATGTTGTTTCGCTCACCAATATATTTTATGTGTACAACATATAATAGTATTAGTACAGAGTGTGATATTTTTAATTGTACGCTTAATCAGTTTCTGCTAGCAAACTCAATTTAAACATACATACGTATAAGTGTTGCTCCTTTGATGTTAATCTGTTCTATGTCTGTAAGGTACTATTACTATATCATTTTATGTTAACACAGAATAGTTGGATTGCTTTGTTATAAGTATGTGTACTCTTTAATTAGGTTAATGTATATGAATGATAATTTAGTTGTATCAGTTATTACTGCATTGCCTTGTAACTGATTTCGCTGTTGGGCAATAAACGTTATTATTATTATTATAACTTTGGTCTATAGAAGGTCTTGGAAATTTCGGTAACATATAATTATCTGGATCAGGACAATTTGGTCAGATTTCCAATGATTGTTATTTATTTTATTGTATATTTATTGTAAATATAATGTATGTAAATGTATTTACTATAAATATATATATATATATATATAGAATATTGTAAATATTGTATATTTATTTATATTTGTTATTATAGATATATATGAAGACAAAAATTCCTTAGCCCCGACGAAGCTTTGGAATACAATGAACCTAGCCTGAAAACGATTGACTGAAAGTGAACTGCAACAAGTTGAAGACTTAATCAACCGATATTAAGATGAAGAAGATACTTATGACAAAAAAGGACTATCTTATTAGATTATGCCTGAATTAGATAGGTACTATAATCAAAGGTCGCATACTACCGCCCATTCCTTAAAAAAATGTCTATATTCGTGAGAAACTAGTCTCTTTTACGTAGAAGACAATAACATATAACAAATTTAGAAAATTAAACATAAATATCTTAGAAACCACAGGAGCTCGAGATCTCTTTACAAAGATTTCAAGATCTACAAGATTCCCTGAAAATATAGACCATAACTAGACCACGTATGTATATATCTGAAGTTTTATGCATCTTCTTTTTATACAAGTTTCCAAGTAGGAATCTCAGAGCCATTAACTTATTGCGGTCCATTAACTTAGGATGCATATTTGTCACCGATCATTTAAATGAACGGAAATTATTGCTGAAAATATAGGGTATAAAAACCATAACTTCTACCTCAAGAAAGGTGACAGTATTGAGTTATGTAAATTTCGTCAATAAAATCTTACTAAAGAACTCAGAAACGCAATGTAAATGAATTCATTATATAAATTTCCTTTGACGCTGCAAATAGTGCCGTCTAGTTATTCTAAAACAGTAAAACTTAACATAATAGGAACTGGAACGAGGAGCTGACTGGTTATCACCAGAAGAATTATTAGAATAGAAATTGCACTGTAGCATTTCTGCTTTTCTACATCAACTGCAGTAAACCATACTACACAAACACTATTGAAACAACTATACATTCCAAGCTTATTATACTTATTCCGATTTTATAGTAAAGACGAATACGTCCTGTATAAGTAACATGTTTTAATGAAGCCATAATTTTCTCCACCCCATACACTAAGCTTCAAATTCCAAGCTTACACGCGATTAGTAAATTAAATTACTCGAATTCCACTACAACATTCATAGAACAAAACGACTTGTCTTCGTTGCTGACATAATTGTTTACGTTCAGACATTTGTTAGAATCCGGTAACTTAGCTAGGAAACGGAACAATTGCCGAACTCATGTAGAGCAAGCGTAATAGTTACGGTTTACTTCGTTTATTTCCATTTCAATAAACAAGCTGCTACTTTACTGGTGCAAAATACACTCCCTGACTGTCGTAGTTCGTAGTCGAAGGCACCTAGCTATATTTTCTTTGAAATGAATTATACTGTTAAAGATATAATACCTCTATTACAAACACGACGTTTTCTTCTGATTGTTTTAAAATTGACATGACAAATTTGTCCTTTAAATATAATTAACGTTACGGCAGATATTTGCGTGCCATTAGTATGTTAATTACATAATTGGAACATAGCATACATATGAATTTTGTAACTGCCGCTAAAACTGCTTTAAATTATTTGGCTGTTATGGTTGCAGTATCCTCATTTTCTCCAAAAAATTAAACTCATGCTCACGTATGTACAAGGGAAGTATGCGAAGTGTTAAACGTCGATTTCAATGAGACTGGGTCAGTTTGTAGACCCCACCGAGTGTTGCTCAACGGCGCCCTCCGTTGCTGCAGAGATGCTTATCTAGGGGGCCTAACCTACCCTTGAAAATCTCCTTAAATGTCGTTTTTCGTAAATAGTGTGTAAACGGTTAAAGATAAACAAAAAGTTTCAATGACAGACTGACGCCATTTACGGAGCTCTTTCGATTGGTATGAGTATTCATATTCAGAGCGTTACAATAAAGACGCAACAGCGTATGTAATGCTTATTTGTTCAAATTGCAGGAAATGATTGTAACGACTGTATTTGTTGTCAAAAACTAGAATAGAATAAGCTCTAAAAAGATAACTAAATTTGTTGGCCGAATACAGAGAGAGGACCTACGAACGGTAGCTATAAATTTTGTCAACTCTGTAAAACCGTACGTTGAAACTTGTGGGCCAGAAAACGTCTATAATGCAGACGAGAGTGGGTTTTATTTTGAATTGCACTCTGGTCGTACATTAAGCTACAAAGGCGGAAAAGCTGTCGCATGCACTGTGCAGTCTATAGGATCTACAACTCATAGTTACACCATATTGCATATTATATCCGCAGCAGGAAAACTGATATCACCTTTGCTGATAGTGTTTAAAGAAGTAGGCGGTAAATTTGGCCCGAAAGTCCTCGACAACTTATTCCAGGTTTGTATAATAAAATTAACATTGTGTTCAATATCTGTACTGCAGATTCCATTTTGTTTCTAATAGGCACCAAATACTGAAGTCGAACCATCTACATCTGGTACTGACCAGTGAACTATTTAAAAAATGGTTTATTGATGTGTACCTATCTCGAGTCTCTGGTGGAACTCATACCACTTTACTGCTAGATTCCTGGTGTGGTCACTGCACTGCAACTTTGCAGACGTCTGTACCAGCTGACGAATCAACAACACTTCTTACAATTTCGAAGAAAACGAGTGGACTGGCCCAACAATATCTGTAGTGCACATTCCATTTTGTTTCTAATAGGCACCAAATACTAGTCGAACCATCTTCATCTGGTACTGACCAGTGAACTATTTAAAAAATTGTTTATTGATGTGTACCTATCCCGAGTCTCTGGAGGAACTCATACCACTTTACTGCTAGATTCCTGGTATGGTCACTGCACTGCAACTTTGCAGACGTCTGTACCAGCTGACAAATCAACAACACTTCTTACAATTCCGACGAAAACGACTGGGCTGTTCCAACCTCTCGACATGTACGGCTTTCGTGTGAGGAAAGGATTCGTCAAACGCCTTTCCGATCAAGTTTTGCTTGCCAATATTGATATTAATTTGCATCATCGAAATACAATAATAAAATTACAGTCTTTGGTACATAACCAATTATCCTCCGTAAGATGTCGGAACTATTTTTGTATTCCTGGTACAAAAGCGGGTATATAGAAACCAGACCAGACAAATTTGATCCTCCAGTAACATACTCGTTTTCGTTCGATGATCACGGAATTCTACCCTCATGTTCAATAGATGGACAACCTGCTTTTATATGATGCGCACACTGTACTCAATATTTTGTTTCCAGCACTTGTTTCGAGATTTTCACTATCACGATGAATAATAATACATGATTGCATATATTTTCTGTACAGTGTTTGCAGATATCTAAACAAATCTATTAATAATAGTTTATTTGTTGCGGAAATGAAAGACTTCCAAGCGTGCTACATTGACAAATACATTAACCAGAGAAATATTAGCCATGAAAACAAGGGAGGCCCAAAATTTGCTCGAACTTACTAAACTTTCGTGATGCATATATCACTAGAAGCTGTAAAATAAAAATAAAATTTGCTATTCGACTGTCTTGTCGGTAATACAATTCTGCATGGGAAATAAATTCTGTCGATTATATCCGACATTAAAATTTTGTCCAAAAATCGCTATAATACTTTAAACTTCAGGTACATGTTGTTGGAGCTGGTGAAATTCTTAG
The DNA here is from genome assembly GCA_023690525.1 of Holotrichia oblita. NCBI lineage: Eukaryota > Metazoa > Arthropoda > Insecta > Coleoptera > Scarabaeidae > Holotrichia > Holotrichia oblita. The sequence continues at coordinate 17,373,642 of CM043022.1, forward strand.
CCATAGCCCCACAGGGCTTTTCCACAGCAAAAGCCCAATAAGTTTCTTATTGTAGTTAATTGAAAAATGACATTCTATATATAACCATTTCTATCTTAGTCATGCAGATCTGAAATGCTCTTCCATAAAGTTCTAAGTAAACATTATAAGGAGATTGGCATCCCACTGTTGTTTCCGGAATACTTCCGCAAACTTTTTATCATTTTTGGTGATAACTGAAACACACAATATAACACACACCCCAACATTTCGGTTAGTCAAAAAATCATTTAAAAATGCTTGAGGATCCATGCTTATACCAGGTTACACAGCAGTTTAGTTAGTTGACGGCAGTATTTCTAAAGGAATGAATACCGATAAAACTAATCAGATAATTCCTGACCTGCAAGAAGATCCACATACAGTGGTAGAAGCGTAACTCTGATTAAAATTAAATTTAAAAAGAAGACCTGTCTTGATTCTATGCTTACTCGTGGATAAGCCTCTAATGCTAACTAAGAGACTGCTTCACTACGTTACTAAGCGCCAATACCAACACACTCCAGGCTACATCTTTGATCGCGTTGATCAAAGATGTCCAAGTGTATTATCCTCTTCAATAGATTACTTTGAAAATTAAGGCCTGTACTGAAATTTCTTAGAAGACTACATAATCTTATTAAGCATCGTAGCTAAAGATTACAAAAGTTTACAGGAACTTTGATCCTTAGCAGATGGTCAGTTCTGAAAGCTATTGCATAAATTGCACTGTAATCATGATGTCAGAGAATTAATGGAGTAAATCTCGGCATTGCGCAGATAGAAATGGCGGTTGAAACGAGATCGCGTTGATAAAAGACATGTGCACTAATTATATCTGCTTTAGCATAGAATATTTCACTTAGAGAACATAATAAAAGATACGTTTGCTACACTTTTAAGTTTTAATTAACAAGTGTCGTAAAAAAACGGAATGCAGTCGTATCATGCAACACTAGAAACATAATTTCAATTAAATTACTTTCCACTAGCAGACTGTAATATCTAAACATACATTAACAGGGATTCACAGCGTATATTCTATATGTTGGTCCTTTCCTCAGCAATATATATTATACCTATTGTGCCTCACTACCCTTGGAATTTAATTTGTAACATTTGCTCGTTACCTTAGAGAGTAAACATTTGTATTAAACTAAGCAAAAGCCATCCGTTTCCCGACTGGACATTTAAATGCTCACCGTGTCGATCATTAGTGCGAGAAACAAAGAAGAGTAAGTGTAAGAGAATTAATTGGAACTGGAGGTAGTAGGACTCTAGGTAAGATAAAGAGGGCGCTGCTATAACAGTGTAGTATTGGCGATGCTATACATGAAAGTTTAGGTTCCCCAAGTTTAGTGTACTAGAGTAGAGACCAAAATTAAATTTCGGTTTTATTTTATTGCAGCAATAAAAGAAGAGTCGAAGAACGAACTACTAGTATTGTTGAAGTTCCTTTTTCGGGAACACGCTCCCCTCTTTCGCTCGATCTCAATTCCTTGTTTTTCCGACGAATAACACCCTGCAACCGATTATACCTTCTACACATTACCTCCTTTTATCCATCTCTGTTCAACTTTCGATACGTAATCGTGATTTTTTTCCTTGTTTTCTCGTATATACGCTCCTCCTATATCCTTTTCAACTACCTACTGCGATCAAATAGTATAAAATAAAAGTGCGAAACTGCCCGGGAATTTGTCGGAAGTCCCATTAACGAATACGTGACTCAAATTTCCAACTAGAAAGTAAATTTGTTGTTCTCCATCTATTATAGATTACTGCGAGAAGAAGAGAAGGGTATCGAAGGAGTTTTTGAAGTGCCTCTCGTACTTTTCAGTTTTAACGGGGAGTCGCTTTCCCAGAAACCTGAATCGAGTTTTGAACTACTAGTGGTAGTTTGTTTGAGGTGGCGAGAACATTAAACAGTATTGGACAAGGATAGGAGGAACTAAAAAATGCATAGAGTGTTTTCGATTTCTTAGAGGATTGCTAGTAGAATTTTGAGACAGTAGAAACACTTAAATGAAGGTATACATATATGTATAGAGAATTTTGAGACAGTAGAAACACTTAAATGAAGGTATACATATATGTATACCTTATAATGAGCAAGAGTTAACTAACTTATTAAACATATAAATTAAAATAGAACTCACTATGACCTGCACAATATGCCGTGTAAATTAGTTAACAAAATCACAATCATTGATTACAGTTATAATTGTTCATTGATTAATTTGCTCTGATGTAGGCAATTAAAAATTGTCGGAAGATCACTTTTTACATACATGTATTGAAATGCATTGTAGTTGAAGAAGTTTTAGTGGTTACCAGAAAATTGACGAAAAAGTTGTGTAATTAAATGAGAGTTATAAACAAAAGGTGACTCCACTTGAAGATAAATTAAATAAAGCGCATGTAGTATACTATACAGGGTGATTGATTGTGGTCGGTCATTAGAATGATTGGACCTCCTAATGATAATAAATATATGGAAAGTTGCATATGCGTATAGAGTAATTAAGTCTATTCACTAAAAATATTTTCCAAATGGCGGCATTTTTTCGAAATCTAAACGTTATTTTAGAGGGTTCTTAGTAGGATTCCCTATGTCTAAATGTACTTAACAAAATCTAAAATTCTTTTTCAAAAATCTTTGAGTTTATGTCATGATCATTATGCTTAAAATTATATATCGTCGCTATCTTCTAATCAATAATTCTGAAATTGATGTAATGGATAGAAGACATTGCAACGTTTCTGCTGTTAGAATTAGTGCATTGTTTACAAACTGTCCAAAATTTAATTGTGTTTTAGTACAATTTCAGATCATCTATTCAATTTTCTCAAATATAATGAGCCATTTTGTCTTCAATATTCCGAAGCACAATTAAATTCTGCATTGAACTGTATTATCCCTGTGCCTATCTGTAATCATTTTCTAGTTATTTTGGTTTTTGATAGAGTTCGGAAAAAATTATTACATTTTCATTCATGGAAATGAAAACAAACTTTCTGTCACTACAATCTCTCGGTCATAAGAGAGACCTATTGTACCTCCATGCCGTTTTATTCCTCTTAACCATTGATGCCAAAATATATGCGCCTCTCCGTGTCCGCTGTTGAGCATTCAGCAAGCAAATGGAATGGAGTCTCTTCCGCACTCCCACAGTTCCTATGCCCATACAATGCATGTGTTTATTCAGTACGCAATGACCGGTTAAGATACTTGTGAGTTACCTCAGCCTGCCTCTGCTCGTAAAGACTGCCTTGCGCAGTCTTTTCTCATAAGGGCGGACTTAAGAGTTGTACAGTATCTCATGCTGGCAAGTGCATTATAGTAGGAACACCGTCTAGCAACGAGCTCGGATCTAACGGACTGACGGTCTTATGTTTGGATATGAATGATGACTTATTTTCGACAGATTGCAAAGTGATGCGCTTTATTCTATTCCTGCTAGAATTTAGTAGAGCATGTGCTTCCATTAATCACAACCTGCTATTAGCAATTCTAACTTATTATGGTCTCTTTTGTACAGTTGTGGAAATATTCTCATCTCACCTTAGCAGCAGGGTGCAATGTGCTGGCCTTAATTGCAATATCTTTAATATCAGATCTATTTCGCATGGGGTACCACGAGATTGTATCTTAGGACCGCTTAATTTTACACTCTTGTGTAGAGTTGCGAGCTATATATGTACCCTGATGATACACAAATATATCATTGTTTTCGCTATGTATACAGGCTGCCCATATTTCGTAGCGACAACATGGGTAACTTTTTTATTTGAAGACATAGAGAGACGGTTAAATTAACAAAAAGGTGTAGATTCAAAAGCTGACTAAGAATCAATTTTCGGATTTTATTTGTCATTCTTCATTTGTTTAATATTGAAGAAAAACTGAAATCTTCTCATTTCTTTTATTTGCCGTAACTTTTTTGTTACTCGAAATATTAAGATGCAGTTTGAAGCAATTCAAATTGTAATACAAATGCTTTCATTGACTCTTAATAAAATAAATTGGAACAGTGCAATTTTTGTGGGTCTTTTAAAAGGAGATTTCTTCCTGAATACAATCATGTATCCCATGATATGGAAATTTTGTCAAAATTTGAAAAATTAAGCTTATCCTGATTACGGGCAGCCATCACAACTTTTTGTTTATCGCATTATTTGTGAAAACAACACGGTTGTCATGATACGAACCTGTCAGAAGTGTCAATGTTATTACTTCAATTTATAACGGATAATTTTGAAAAATACGAGCGTAAAACTAACATTTAATAACACAAATTTCATGTGTGTGTTCATCATTTCTTTCTGAGTGCAATTGTGTATCGCAGGATATGGAAACTTCTTAAAATTTTGAAAAATTAAGCCTATTCTTTTTAGCAAGCAATCTCTGTTTATTTATCATACTATCTATGAGAAAAGTACACCATCACACATGTACTCACAGGAAACGATAACATCGTACTTATCACTGCAGTAACTTTCACGTTAGGACAGTATCTGTCACTATAGTAAAAAGCACGATATCTGTTGGCTTGCAAGATCACCTGATCTGACTTCTTCTGATATGTTTTGTCTGGTACTGTTAAAAATAAAATCTATGGTCCTACATATGTTAAAAAATTGCAAGAAGCAATACTTGAGGCATGTAACACCATTAAACCCAATATTATCCACAAAGTAATAAATAGTATTCAGAGACGGTGTCAACTTTGCATTGTAAACGATGGTGATTTATTTGAGCAATTTAATATTTTTGTTCATTATTAAATAGCACAGTTGAATTTTGGTTTTATTAAGTATTTAAATTACCATGCAAATTAGTTCAAATCGAGTTACCATATCAGCTAACAATTGGTTAAAAAGAATGTTTTCTTAAAAGGACAACAAAAATTGCATAATTCAAATGAAAAGTTTTGAGGTGAGATCGGATAACTAATAATAAGCACACATGAAATTTGTGTTATTAAATGTTAGTTTTACGCTCTTAAAACTTTTGATATACATATAATTGACACTTCTGACAGGTACGTATAATTACAACCATGCTGTTTTCACAGATAACGCGATAAAGAAAAAGTTGTGATGTCTGCCCGCAAATTATAATTAGCTTAATTTTCCAAATTTTGATAAAACTTCCATATCATGGAATACATGATTGTATTCAGGAAGAAATTTCCTTTTAAAGGAGCCACAAAAATTGCATGGTTCTAATTTAAAATTTTGAGGTTAGGTGAGATTACTAAAAATTTGCGCAAAAGAAATTTGTTTCATTAACCCCTTCACGCTCAGTGACACCAACGGTAGCGTTCTAGTAATGTGACGGTGGTGTCATAACGTATTTGAAAATAAGAAAGTAGCGTTGGTGTGACATTGAGGTTTTTAAGGCTGGAACAGACCAAAACGTATGTAGGAAGGGATTAGACAATTGAAGATTTTTCGTGACATGTACATATTCTTAGGCTTTACAAGATGATTAAAACCCCTTTATAAGCCCTATTTACTCCGTCCATGACTTTTTCGTAAATTTTTAATATGTTACCTACAAACGTCTTACTAAGGAAATTTTTCAGAAAAATTCACTTTCAAAAATATTAATTTTTCACATCAAATTAATGTTGCAGAGATTATTTTCAATTTAATTCTGGGCGTGAAGGGGTTAAGCGTTAATAAAATTATTTAGATCACAATTTGAATTACTTCAAACCACATCTTAATATCTCAAGTAACAAAAAAGTTATGGCAAATAAAAGAAATTAGATTTCAGTTTTTCTTCAATATTAAACAAATGAAGCATGATAAGTAAAATTTGAAAATGGATTCTTAGTCAGCTTTTGAATCTACACCTTTTTGCTAATTTAACAGTCTCTCTATGTCTTCAAATAAAAAAGTTACCCATGTTGTCCCTTCGAAATCCGGATTTCGAACCCTGTATAGTTACACAGCCATTACCGCTATTAATATTGACTTGGAAAGGATTTTTCATGTAGCAGCTCAACATGCTCTAGTCATAAATTGATTTAAGTCGGTTGCACAATTTTTGGCAAGAAGAAAATTTAGAACTGATTTTGGATATTCAATTTAAATTCGGCGCTCTTATACAGAAGTATATCAGAGCATCTTGTGGTAGCTTACAGTTAATATGTTCTCATCGTCACAAAATATTGCAAGCAATTCTGTTAAACTTGATAAACAATTTGATATAATTCTTGCTGGGTTAAAACCTATAGTTACTGAGAGAGAAGCGATTACCGATTGGATTGAAATTCTTCTTTCGAAAGGCGAATCATTTGAACATCTGTTATAGAAATATTTAATACGGTTTCGGATTACCAATTTTTTTATCGTTAAATTGGTGTAAATTTTTTTGAATATTTTTATGGTTTATTTATTACTTATTTAATGACGACTTTAAATCTTTAATCGTAACGAATTCCAAAAAAATGTATTTGCTTAAAAACCGGCAGTCAAACATGTATGGTATTTTTGGAAAAACTGACCAAGTTGTCTTTAACATAAGAATATAATATATAGGGTGCTGCATTTGAAGAAACGAAGTGCGAAACGGATTTACAAAACTTGATCATCCTGTAGGTATATGGCGAATAAGGTTGATTGTAGTATTTTAATACCGGGTGTCGCATTTGAAAGAATTTGTCACAGACCGCTACGATCACCATGTCTAAAGAAAATATTTTTTTAACATAACTAATGTAGCCGCTAATCAAACTCCAAAAAGGCATTTGAAAGTTTCCCACCGCTTATACATATAGTAAATCATAGTTGCACCAGCCTGTATACATACCATAGTGACTCACAGAACTGGTTCATTAGAACTTTCATGTCAACTTTCCTAATTTAAATAGCATGGTATATTTATTTTATTATTTTATTTTTTATGAGTTTACGTCACGCATGCAGTTCTGCATAAATGTTTAACAAGATACACTCAAAGACAAAAGAAATTGGATACGTATTGTATACCAATCACCAGGCGTTTTTGAGATATGCATATTTGGCATGTTACTATCTGAAATACAATACATAAAATTTGCACTTTCAAAATTATGTTGGAAGAAATGGAAAATAAAATAAAAATAAATTGAGTTTTGGGCAAATATGATGCATTTTTCCTTTCATCGGTCGCGTATTGGGGTAAATCGAAAATGAATTAGCAGTGTAGCGTAATAAACGACTTTAGCGTCATTTTCCAGCATCACTTCATATGCAAATGGGCATACCAAACACACTTTTACAATATTCTGTATTTGACACGAAAAGACATATGCCTTTCTAATAATATTATCTTAATACATGCATAACTTGATTATCTTGTGCACTTTAGCTAGCTTTCGCTTTTTCGTAGAAAATAATAATTAACTTACCAGTAAAAACCAATATGTTGATTAGAACGACCTGTAAAAACTTTGAAAGGAAGGCATTGGAAATTGGAGGTAAATTAAATCATATTTTAAAAGATAATCTCACGTTTTAATTCATTGTACTTCCTATCATTTTAACTTTACTTATTAAAACCACTAAACTCAAACTCAAACTTACGGTACTTCCGAAATAATCTGGGAGTATTTTCCTATATGTATAAAACTTGCTGCGAGTTCTAATGAGTAGCAACTTCTCGTGGCTCAGTTTAATATAATCTAATAACTGATTATTTCTAGATTTTCTAGAACTACTAAGAAATCAGTAACCTGAACTTTCATAAAAAAATACTGTAAATGACGCTGAAATCCATATTACAGCAGCGATATATCAGATGCGAATCCTAATTATCGATCTACTGAATCCAGCAGTGAATCTGATGTTGAAGAACCACATAAGACTCATGCAATTGACAGTGAAAAAAAAATAAACAGTACCATCACCTCCTGCAATAATTAAAACACCAAGAAGTACTCGTATGTCAAACCAAGAAACTTGGAAAATGAACATTTGAGAAAGGAAACGGAATATGAAGCTAGAATATGTGACAATTACCGCAAAACTATATATGTCATGATTTTTCTGATCAGAGATACCGCACTCCTGGAAGAGATTCTTTAAAAGCGACATAATATACTGGTTTATACAAAAAATTGCAGCATGATGACATTTGATTTGATGTGTGACATTGTTATAAAGTATGAGTAAGATTATAGGACAGTATTGCTTTAACTTTTCAATAGCTTTTATTCTAATAACTACACACGTTCAGTGGTGTTTGGATTTTTCATTGGATGTGTTGTTTATTAAATAGTGAACCATTTAATATTCTTGTGTATTTTATTAAGAATTTTTTTAATTTGCTATTTTAAAATATCATTTACGGATAAACTTGACGCAAGAAAGTTTTTATGAAGCTTTACATAAGTTATGTCGATCCAAAGAAGAGACCTCACAACATCGTTTCTATCTCGTTAACAGATTGAGGTTATTTTGAATCAACTAACTATCAATGAACTATCAGCCACATTCTTTAAAAGTTTTCGTGAAATAAATCCTTTAGAAAATTATTTCATTTTCTTCGATTCCTCGAAGGTCTAGCTCCCAGTTTTCTTTATTTATTCTTAAATTAACGAAACACAGGCCGTACCCAAAAAGTATTCAGAAGCTTAAACCCCGAATACAGCAACAGTTATTAAAATATGTTAATTTCAACAAGATTAATTCATTAATTTATATGGAATTTATATTGAGGAGGAATACAAAATTACACTCGCGTGCCTTGTTCATAGTTACAGTTTTGTCGTGCGAGGTGGAGGAAGTTCAATGTTACATACTTCAGAACGTAAACTTAATCTTTGACAAGTTTCTACAGCTACTCTAGTTATTATACAGTTCTCCAAGTGTTCATCGAAGCTGAGTTAATTTAATTCTCCACAATTACACGCGCTATATACGCTATTCATATCATATATGTAATAGCTATATACATCATAGCTATTACATCATAGCATGCAGGTATATAGATGTATATATTAGTTAAACTTAATTGGCAGGCATAATATGGAATGTAATGCATATAGTTAATAGTATGATACTGTAACCAATAGCCCTAGGACCTAGAGTAATATTAGGACATGAATATTGCTGTGATATAGGTACATATAACACATAACTGGATTAGATAATTAAAGGTCTCCAAATAAATTGTAACTAGTAAATTGCAATTACTATAAGAAAGAATAATCGCAATCACTGTTATGGTGGCACTGCTAGACTGTATCTTATCTCCCAGAAAATTAAACTAAATATGTTATTTTACAATACAATGATTAAGCAAGATCTAAGAAAAAATCTTGCTATTATTTCAGATCACGCTTCCGTTTTCTGCACTTTAAAATATTTAGAAACTGTTCTCAATGTGGAGTATCCGGAAGTAACCGGACCAATCGCTTTCTTCGGGACTAAATATACAATAAATCAGTCCATCTTATATGACGAGAAGCGTTCTTTCACATAGAAACCTCTCTTTACCGAAAGGAAGTAACTAAATAAATCGTCCTTCCAAATTCGAAAGGATCCCCGAACAAATAATACATCCGAAACCTATTTTAGAGCACCATAATAACTCTTTTAAAAACCAGGACAAGCACTCTCCAAAGCTATAGATATATGTATATATACATACATATATATACTCTATGTGTATATAGGAGATGGAATCGTGTTCTTCTACAGTTTCTTAAAGATTATCCGTGCTCTTCACCCACCATTCTTTCCTATTACGAGCTTTTTTACCGCATTTCCGGACTAGCCCGGTTTCCTGTTGGCCTTCTCGCCGAATTTGCCTCCAACACTCCTAGTAATATTCCAGTCCATTACCGTGGAGACTTCGTCCTAAAACGGAGCAGAGAAAAAAAGAAAGGATCCCGTATAAAACCCGGGATCGTTTTTCGGTAGAAACTTGCGGGCTAACTCAATGCCGTGCACTGTAAGAGTTATTTGCCACGTTTCAGCTGTACTATACAAGCACTGTTCGTATACTTAAACGACTGTTGTGTATGCTCAGTTCGGAACGTTTGTGTTTGGTCGAGGATGCGATAAATCACTCTTGAGGAGACGTTGAAAACCATTACGATAGCTGCTAGTATCGTTTTGGATTTTCTGACTGTAATGAGGTTCTGGATTAAATCCGTTTGTAACTATTATTTGCCCTTGTGTTTCTAATGTGGCTTATCTAAAATATTTTAAATATTCTTCTTTTCGAAACCCAAGTGAAGTTTGTTGTCTCTATGTCTGGTTTAAATAAATCTACAGCAAAGTCAATATTGATGATATCTGTTTTATCATGCGAAATACCAATTATATTTAAGAAAATAAGAGATAGCGATTAATTTTATATTATTAAACTTTCTAGGAAACAGAGACAGGCGCAACTTCAACTATATGGATTAGGTACGCAACCAGAGTGATCGTCTGCAATCAAGAAGAGGGAAAGTGTTGTAAACTGCTGTAAAAATTGGGGTAAAGTTTTTGCAGACTTGACTGAAGCCTACATTTTTCCATCAGGTTTAGTTTTAGAGAGATAGAAAGGTACTGTGCTAGGAGATAAATAATAATTGTATTTACAAATTTTCTTTAACAGAAGTTATAAAAAGGAACAGATAATAACAATCGTGACATAGCAAATACTACAATGTTTAATTAGTATATCAAGAATATGAAAACACCTAACTTTAAGTAGTATACGAGTATTATGTGTACATGAAAGAGCCAAATTCTAGGCATGGCAACGAATTAACATGGCTAGTTCCTCGTGGATACTATGATACGCTGATACTGGATCTTTGGTTTGTCAATAATCGCACAACATATTTCAAAATGTAACACTAGCTCACGAATTGCACATCCAAGTTGGCACATTAATTGACCGCTTATTTTCATAATAAATTGTACGCGTTGCTACACAATTCACTGCGCTACGGTTCGTTTGCGATATGTTATGCAATTAATCGAGAGATATAATGATAATGAAACAGTTATTTGTACAACAGGTTTAATTACTACTGATACGCTATTTTAAGTGTTAACCATATTTGTTTTTAAACTATTGATATTATATTGGGTTGTCAGAAGATGCCAGTTCATCAAGCTATTGTTACATGTGTTCCTCAGGGGTCAATTTTGGGGACGGTTTTATATAGTATATGTATATGTATACCTGCAATTTTGAGATTTATTAACAGCATTTCAAACTCCACATGTATGCAGACGATACGCAGTTGTTGCACTCATTCAGGCATACGTATTTTTCTTTTCCTTTCTCTTTCCTTTCTGGATGACACAGAATATAAAGTTGGCGCATGTAAATGCCTGATTCCTGTTGCCTTCCCTCGATCATGTAAAAAACATTCTATTAGATAATAATTTTAGTATATTTTGTATAACTGAAACTTGGCTGAGTGACGCGATCAATCTTAACTTTCTAAAGATAGATAACTACTCCTTAAAGGTCTATCCAGACACATCAGTGCTGCGTCCGTTCAGTATCAGTGTCAGTGAAAAATACTATCTACTTAAACTCGTCACTGTGTCGGACGTGTGTGAACAAGTCTGGTTGAAGCAAACGCAACGATATTTTATTTTTCACTGACACTGATACTGAACGGACACAGCACTGATGTGTCTGGATAGACCTTTAAGGAGTAGTTATCGATCTTATAATCTATCTTATCTATCTTATAATCTAATACGTAGAGATAGGAGTTCTCGTGGTGGTGGGGCAGCGATATATATTTCTAATGGTTTGAACTATAAAGTTATACAGACGAGTAAAAATATTGAACAATTATGGATTTCGGTGCAGATAGGGAATAATGGTCTTGCTGTCGGCGTAGTCTACAGACCTCATACTTGTAATTCTAACTTTTTTATTGGTGAAGTCGAGGATGCTGTCTCATCGACCATGTTACTAAATGATTTTGTGGTACTTATGGATGATTTCAATATAAAAATGAATTTACATGACAGCTTACAAGCGACAATTCTTACAGATACCATGGCACCTTACGGTTTGGTATAAATTATTGACCAAAGTACGCGTATTACAGCCACCACCGCTAACTTGCTGGATTTAATTTTCGTATCGGATCGTAATATGATCGTGGAGTCTGGAACTAGAAGTGTCCACCTAGCTGATCACGAATTAAGATATTGTACCATGAGGTTCACACATAATATACCTCAATCACTGCATCGGGTGTATAGAAGTTTAAAACACTTTGATTTTGAATTGTTTCAATACGATCTTTTTGCAATACCGGTTTATGTTATTTATGATATGAGGGATGTCAACGATATGGTGAACTTTATGGACGATAACTTAATTATTTTACTAAATAATCACATGCCTCTGGTGACGTCGCGATCCTCAAGGCCTCCTGCGCCGCGGCTCACTGATACAGTTAAACTAATGCAAAAATTTCGCGACAATGCACTAAAATCTTTTCAGGTTACAGGTAGACCAGCTAGCTGGGTTCATTACAAAGAAATGCGAAATCTAACAACAAGTGCTATTAAAAGATCGAAGCGGGCATATCTAGAATATAAATCCAAAATCTTTAGTAATAATAGTAAGCAATTGTGGAAATTACTCAAAAATACAGGTGTGGTTCAATCTCGGAGTACGGGCATACTGAGTCAGTTTGGGGAGCCTGATGTGATACACGAATTTTTTGTTGTCTCAGTCCCTAAATTGCCCATTGATTACACTGTATATCAGTCTTATTTGAATAATAGAGCTAATGATAACAATTTTAAGTTTCGCACAGTAGATGAGACCGTAGTTTTTAATGCTATTCGTTCAATTAAAAGTAACTGTGCAGGGGTTCACGGGCTGAACATTTCGTTTATACAGCTGTCTTGTCCACATATTTTGCCGTATATGACTCATATTGTGAACCAATGTTTTTCCGATTGCAAATTCCCACTGTCGTGGAAACAATCTTTAATTATTCCACTACCAAAGAAGTCCCACGTTGAGGAACTCAAAGATCTTCGACCAGTTAGTATTCTTCCCGTTTTATCCAAAATCACCGATAAAATTATTGCATCCCAGTTGGGGGGAATATGTATTTCTAATTGACTGCATACCGATGGTTCAATCGGGCTTTAGGCAAAATCACAGTTGTACCACAGCCTTATTAAACATAGTAGATGATATTGTACAAAATACAGATAAAGGTAAGTTAACTTTAATGTGTCTTCTTGACTACTCAAAAGCCTTTGACACCATAAACCATATATTAATGTCGGGAATTTTATATCACATTGGTCTGGATCGTTCTGCGGTGAGCTTACTTTATGACTTTTTAACAGATAGGCAACACTGTGTCGTTATTGATCAACAAAGATCATCCTTCCGTCCAATACGAGCTGGAGTCCCCCAAGGGTCAATATTTGAGAGAGTTTTTGTTATTGTTATTATTTATTGTTTTGTCATCATGTATATGTGTATACATATATGTATCACGTACTGTATTCTGGACTGGGTGAAAGAGCAGAGTATCACTGGCTACAGTGATAATCTGAACCCAGTCCAATTTCCTGATTGTTGTTTTTTGTATATTGTACACTATCCTGTATTATTTTTGGGAAATAAATCGATATTATTATTATTATTATTATTATTATTATTTCAAAATTACTAACAATAAACTTAATAACGATTTATTAGCGTTTACTGCAGCATGTCGAAGTCATTCTTTGCATATTAATCCCGAGAAATCTGTAGCACTTTTATTTAGTAAAACATTACGGGCGTCGGATTTCGATATATATTTGGATGATGCTCGAATACGGTTCGTTGAGGAAGCTAGGAATCTTGCAGTGATTCTTGATAACAAACTAAGATTTATAGGGTATATATCAAGATGTGTTCGAAGTGCTTATTCCAAGTTAAAGGTTATTTATGCCAATAGAAACATTTTTTCTCGCGAGTTAAAGATTAAACTGTGACAGTCTCGTTCTCTCGCATTTTAATTTTTGTGATGTTGTGTACGGTGCCTGCTTGAATGTAGCAACGCAATACAGAATCCAGCTTGTGCAGAACTCGTGTCTCATAAGAAAGTACGATAGAATATCACACACTTTGAAACAAGCGAAATGGTTAAATATGGTAAACAGAAGATATCTGCATATGGTATGCTTTTACCACAAAGTTATTATTGAGAAATGTCCACCGTATCTTTATGATAAAATAGTTTTCCATACCGACGTGCATCACCTTAATGTGCGATATATGGCTCTATTAATACCTCCACTGGGTAAGACATCCATTTTTGAAAGAAGTAAGTTTAAAAATTTGGTTGTGCTCCACTGCTGTTTTAGTGTTATTTTTTTTAGTTTATCTGCTGCTTCATATTGTACCTTATTCGATTAAAATCAGTTGCTCTCGTCAATTCGCCAAAAATATTTTATATTTATTATTGGGTTGAGTTACAAACAGAAATTTTCTGCACTCCGCCTATGGGTTTCCCATAGTGCATTATAATGTGTTTTTTTTGTTACCTATTTTTCTTATTAATTATCATTATTGCTATTGTCGTTGTAATGTGGAAAATAAAGACAGTATTTTTACCTATTTTTTTTATTTGTGGTGGGTGCTTATTATTACAAAGCTTATTATCATTTCTGCATTGTATTTAGTCGTTGTAAAGCATCATATCGCCTTTTATGATGCCGCGCTGTTAATCACTTTGCTCCCAACAGAAGTCGATCCGGGATTAAACTCTCTGAAAAAATGTCACCGTCCCTCCAGAGAATTGAACCCCGGCACCTATCGTCCTCTCACAACAATAGTCAGCCGCCTAACCACTGCGGCCATCGACAGTATTATTATTATTATATGTATTTTATAAGTACATACATACCTATATGATAATTAAAAATTAATAATAAAGTAATATTCACTGGTCTTACAATAACTTGTCAAACATATTACCAACCACATGATCTTTATTCTCATTTTGCATTACAATTTTGATTATAAGCTTTTTTCGTAACAAAATTTTTATGTGTTAACTGTTGTAAACTAAGGATTAATTCAAGCAAGCAAAACATTATTTTAGTATATACACACATAATTTTAATCATTTTAAATGCTTATAAATACAAACACAATATTAATATAACTCACTAACAACTTTGAATACTTTATTATAAACTTGTAAAATATCTACTACATATTTTTTGACACATTATTTTTTGTATTTTTCTACCGTTACTAACAACCATGTTATGACTGCTGTCAAAATAGTACCAACTTAAAATACGTTTTCATACTTTCATGGGCTTCTAGTTCTTTATCTATGGCATCTTTCCATCCCTTTCTTATTGCTTCCTGATATGTTTGTGGTTCTTCTTCTTTCATAGTAGTTAGGCAATATGCTTGATATAATTCATAGTCTTTTAGATTTTCTGGTAGTTTTATTTGTCTTTTACTCCTTGTCACCTCAGTTTGTATTTCATTCCCTGTTCTATTTTCGTGTCCTTCATTTTCATTTGGTGTGTGTTGTTCCTCAGTGTTTCTTGTAGTTTCATTTTCTTCATATTCATTATCTATGTGTATATACCTCATTGTCTTTGGTTCAACGTCTTTTTCTGTAAATTTTATGTCAGTTTCGTCGAACCTCACATCTCTTGATGTCACCACAGTATCTGTCATGGGATCGTATAAGTTGTATCCAGGTTTTGTATATCCAACAGTTCTTAAGTCTTTTGCTCTTTCTTTCATCTTATTTCCTCTGGGTATATTTACCATCCAGGCTTATGCCCCAAATACTTTTATTTTATGTAAATGTAAAGACATTCCAAATCTTATTATTGGAATTTCAAAATTTATAGCACTCGATGGTGATCGATTTAGTAAATGTGTTGCACACAATATTGCTTCACCCCATAAATGACTTGGTAGATTAGATTCATTCAGCATGGTTCGGGCTTTATCATATATTGTTCGATTTAATCTCTCGGCAGTGCCGTTTTGTTGTGGACTATATGGATATGTATATTCCATTCTTATTCCATTTTGGTTGCAATAATCTTTAAACCATCTAGCTGTGTACTCCCCTCCATTATCGCATCTAATCCTCTTGACTTTAACTTCTTTTTCTCTTTCTAATCTCTTAATGTAATATATTAAATTGTTTGCTGCCTCACTTTTATTTTTCAATAAACAAACAACAGTATAATGTGAATAATCATCAATTATAGTTTGCATATACTTAAATCCTTCACTTGTAGATGTTTTTGCAGGTCCAGCTATATCTGTATGTATTAAATCACCTATCTTAAATGACATAGGCTTACTAACGGTTTTAAATGGCAATCGTGTTGACTTTGCTTTCATGCATGAACTACATACTTTATTACTTACAAATAAATTCATTATTTTCAAGCATTTTCTATTTAAATGTCCCAATCTTTTATGCCAAATACTATCTTTATCATTATCCAGACTCATAATACAGTTTCCATTATTGTCTAATTGAAGTTTTAAAATGTATAGCTTTCCAAAATGCTCACCATAATAAGTTTTTCCAAAACCAAAAATCGTTGAATTTCCTACTGTATAACCCTTGTTCATTAACTGTTTTACTGATATTATATTGTTGCATAAGCCGGGTAGTAACAATGCACTTATTTGTATTTTCTTGCCTTTATAATATCCATCCAATAGTCCTTTCTTTTTTGCTGTCAAATATTGGCCATTTGCTACTTTAATTTTAATTTCCTCAGGTAATATTTTAATGTCATACATCATGTGTTCATGCTTATCTTGTATTAAATTTTCTGTAGCTCCAGAATCAATTATAAATGTGATTATTTGATTGTTTGAAATTGGATTACGTTCACTTGCATCGTAAGCTGAGAAAAAACTTTCTACGCACTTGTTAGTATCGTCTTCAGTGCTGTTTACTTCTCTACTATAATTTCTAGTTTTACCTCGATCATAACCTCTTCCTCAATTATTATAACCTACACCTTTCGAAGTGTTTCTCCAATTTTGTTTGCACTGATATGCCTTATGTCCTGGTTTTCCATATTTAAAACATTTCTGTGACTGCTGTGCTGAGAAATCCATTTCTGTTTTTTTCTTGTTTCATTTCCTTATTTTTTAATTTTAATTCTGCATCCAGTAATCGTGCTTTAATGAATTCAACTGTTAATTCTTTCTCGTTGTTCATAGTTTCAAGTGCTGTTATTACATTATCATATTTTTCATGCATTGATAACAGTAAATGGCAGACTTTATCACAAGGTTCCATTTTTGGTCCACTTGATTCAATACTGTTTATTAATTTGTCGTATTCTATAAAATGATCCTGCAGATTCTTATTACTATCATGCTTCAACATCAACAACTTTATTTTCATATTCAACCTACTAAACACACTTTCTCTTTCCAATACCTCTTCTAACAGCTTTAAAATATCTGCTGCAGTCTTGGCATTCTGCACAATTTCTAAAAATTTGTCCTCCAGACATTTTATAATAAGTGAACGGGCCTTTGCATCATTCTTCTTGTAATTTGCACTTTCTGTATTTGCCTTTTCTACAACATCTAATACATCTTTCTCTTCTAATAACATTATTAGTCTAAACTTTCAGTTACTAAAGTTTGAACTATCTTGTAGTTGCGGTAAATTATTGTGCACATTCATCTTGCTTTTTTTCGGTTTTCTTCTTATATTTCTTCCTTTTTTGAAACGTTACCGCCCATAATGTTAATATAACTCACTAACAACTTTGAATACTTTATTATAAACTTTTAAAATATCTACTACATATTTTTTAACACATTATTTTTTGTTTTTTTCTACCGTTACTAACAACCATGTTATGACTACTGTCAAAATAGTACCAACTTAAAATACTTACTAAAATGTAACTATACAAACCTAACACACAATGCGCTTAACTAGTTCTTTAATGTTATTTTGATCGATACTGATGACGCAAGTAACAGTGATCATATGATTGTAGTCTCACGAGTACCGATAGTTGTATACTTACTGCGGTTTGTTACCGTGTTTTCAAATATGATTCAGTATTTCTCCATCATCTACACTTCTTTTAAATTTAATGGCTTGAGATACTTCAAAACGTGTTTTCATGTGTTCGTCCATTATACTAGCTGACACGATTTTTATAACTGACTTAATAATCTAAAATTTTGGCATTATCACGTCTCACTACTCCATCAGATCTCAATGCCTTGATACGGGTTTTGGGTTTAACCAAACAGAAATCACAAAAATCGCTTAAACGAATGAAGTGTTTTACATACCTCTACAAGAATCCCTGTATTGAAACGTCACGAAAAATTCAGTTAGGTTTTAAAGTTGAAAGAAATTTATGTTACTGCACTGATGCAATGGACTTTTGTATGAATCCAGATTAAATTAGTATTGATTAAATAGTTTGTAAAAGCACTAGAAAAAGAAGGCAACTGTTTTAAATACGCGAGGAATAAGTTTCCAAAGCTCTCTAATGCAAAAGTTCGCGAAGAAATATTTGTTAGTCCAAAAATTCTTCATTTAGAAATGTTTGCAAACATTTTATATGAAATCAAAAGCGTGAAAACGACCAAGATATCGTAGCTAATTTGCTAGAAAACTATAAAAATATAGAGTTTCGAATGTCGCTCAAAGTTCTTTTTACAGTCACATTTGGACTTTCTTTCTGCTAATTTAGGAAAGATGAGTGATGAACAGGGGGAAAAATTTCATTAAGATATTGTAGAAATGGACAAACCATATCAGGAAACCTGAGATCCCGTCAAAATGGGAAATTCTTGCTGGTGTCTCATTAGAGCAAACATTAGAGAAAACGATAAAACTTTATATATCAGCAAGTTTTCTTTATGTACCTATTTGAAGTATTTTTGTATTTTTGATATTAATTAAACATTCTAGTACTTGTGATGTCATGATTTTTGTACTTATCTTTTTTTTTGTAACTTCTGTTTTAACAAAATTTGAAAATACAATTATTATTTACCTACTAGTGGAGTATGATTATAACTCTACAACTACTTACCCACTTTTACAACAGTTTTTCAAGATAAGTTTAAAATTGTCGGCTAATGTTATCAAATAAAGGCTCCTTAGAGCATTTTAACTAGATGGAAGCAAATAAGTTAACACCGAGGATACCATTGTTACCGCTGTGCAGGTCTAAACATCTATAATAATAATAATTCATGCCTTAGCATCCCACAACAGCTTGCGCCAATTACAGGGGGCATCGGCTGGCCATGAGTTATTATTACGCCTGCGGCTGTAGACCGACTTAAGATGTTACCTTTCCGCATTTGCCGTGGAATTTGGAAAACTACAGAAAACCAAACTCAGAAAGGAAGCACCATCTATGAACAAATGTACTAAAGGTTGGTATAAATTTTTTTGAAGTGGGCGTTCAGGCTTCTCACTCCATGAGAAAATAGCACATGATTTAGAGAGAACCCAAAAATCATTCTCCTTTCTCCCGTATCAGAACATACAGTGGTATACCTAGTTCTGCAATAATCTGCAATGATACCAGGTCTGTACTAATAGGAACTACCCATACTAAAGCCTCTAAAATATCCGATTCTGATGAAAGTATGAAAGAGAAAGAAACAGATTGGAGTAGGACAATTTTTGATACAAGTTGTTCATCAGAGCAGGAAGATCTTACACGAGATTCGAAGTTAGATCAAAACTAAAAGGATAGAATCGTCTTCAAAAAAATACAAAAATATGTATTTATCTGGGCTCTAATGAGTGGGCATTAACGGCTGTATAATGGAACAGAATTTTACTTTTTTTAATGTCTGAGCTTTCGCAATATATTAATTACTTCATGTCTCTCTTCTTCTTGTCTATGATGAAGTAATTAATATATTACGAAGAGTAAAAGTCTGTTTTTTATTTTTGGCGGCCATTATATCGAACTCATTCCCTACGTATTTATCGATATTTTCCTTCTCAAATTAAAAAACTATTTTTCGGACGACACTAATTTAGCATTTTGTAATTATATTTCTTTTCTAATAGAGGCATTTGGTAAAATGGCTGGTGACAATTGATTCCTCTAAAATCAGTTTTAAAGTTGTGCTTCTATATAACGACAATAAATTTCTGTGAGTGTAATGAAAACTTTAAATTTACATTGAAAAAGCTTCAATACGTGGTACTATGGAATATTTCTGGTAATTTGATAGTTGCCCTTATTATTGGTCTGCAGATTGACTGAGTATTTTTTTTTTTTTTGTGTAAATGGAATAACAGAAACAGAAAAAAAGCCACCTGATAGAAAAATACGAAACATGATGCTCTGTGTAATCATAAAATCTATATGATGAAATGACCCGTTGTGGGACATGCCCCGCGATGGAATGTCGAAGAAATTCAGCCTTCAAAAAATCTTTATTACGGGACTAGGCATCACAAGTTGATGGAATCAAAACACCATCACGGAACTGAACAAGAATGCCAAACTATGGTGTACAGGTGCTTTCAGGACAACCGTAGGGACTGGAATCGAAGTATATGGGCCCAGAACCAATTAGTCCGAAAGTTTAGGGAAGTTCCCTGACATGGTTTAGGCGGAAATACACGCTATAGAAAGATGCATCCGGTTTCACCTTGAAAGAAAGTACCGGAAACAGGAGATTATCATCTTGACCGACAATCAAGGAGCCATTAATAAGCTGCTAATAGCTAAACGAGCTAGGCAAGGAGAACAAAGTTATTCTGCTTATGCGGGTGCCGCGATACATCAGATTAGAAAAATGAGTTCGCAAAAAGGGGAAGTTCTCTTTTTGGGGCCTCAGTCATAGCACAATATTAGAGAAACTAAAAAAAAAGTTGATCAAAGAAAAGTCAAACACTGGTTTGATCAACATGGAATGAGACAAGCGAAAGCAACTCTGGCAACCTTGGGCTAGCAGTGACAGCAGAATGCCGTTTCTGCGAGGAGGAAGATGAAACCTCCATACATATCCTCTCTGAGTGCGCAGTACTACGTAATTCAAGGGCTATGCACCTAGGATTTTATTAAATCGAAAACACTTGACTAATATCAAGCCATCCCACATTCTAATTTTTTTAAACAGATAGACTTAGCACGTCTGCTATGAAGTCGAGGAACCCTCAACCACACAGCAAGAAAGGGGAGACCCTTTAGGTCGCAGTGCAAATGTCACCCCGCAACGCATAAATACATATATACAATATATCAAAGTCGGATTAATTAATAATTTTTTCAAAACCATGGACTTACATTAATACACTTAAAATAGTAGTTGACTAAAATTAAAGTTGATATTTATGAGGACGGACTATTAAAAAAATATTCCCTCTTCAACTATAACTTCCTTTTGGGTCACTAAATTAAATAAACCATATTTATAAACATTAAACAAACATAAAACGTTCAGTAACGCTTGAATTGTTAGCGGATAGGTGTCCCGGTATAACCTTCCGAATTGTTAAAGAATAAATAGTTTTGTCAAATTTTATTTTCGTAAGAAAATTGCTACAAAATCTTGGAAACAAATATCATTTGTATTAATATCATCGCATTTTCGCATTTCACATAAGGAAAATACAAATGTTCTGTTGAAGGTGAGTGTGCCAAAAAGGAATAAAATGAAATAAAACTTAGTTCTTACCAGCCACAGTCACATTGTGAGTTTCTGAAGCCAGTCTAAATGCAGGTGCTTCGCTGGAAACCTCACAACGGTAAGCTCCGCTGCTATCTTTTCTCACCAAGTTCGTTAGACGTACATGACAACTGTGCATATTGCAGTGTGTACCGTCTGTGTCGACTAGCACTCCGTTTACAGGAAACGAGGTTTTGTACGGTTTCTGATGCGGCATAAATCTGAAAAGAAGGAAAGCGTATAAAGTACTCAAA
The DNA here is from genome assembly GCA_023690525.1 of Holotrichia oblita. Taxonomy (NCBI): domain Eukaryota; kingdom Metazoa; phylum Arthropoda; class Insecta; order Coleoptera; family Scarabaeidae; genus Holotrichia; species Holotrichia oblita. The sequence goes on from CM043022.1 coordinate 17,395,581, forward strand.
CGTATACGTTAGAGTTAGAGATATATTCTAAAACAGTATTTTTAAACGTCTGGAATATAACAAGTTATAGTTAGCATACTTATTGCTTTGCATTGAGTTCGGCCTTATATTGGCAAATTGGTATAAGTAGTTACATATTTGCTAGAAAAAAAATGAGACGACCAACACAAGCATTCAGTTTTAGTATCAAAGAAATTTTTATTTCATTATTTTGTGGTACCTAAATGCAGATACAACTACATAATTTCAATAATAAGAAACAATTAGAACCACTAAATATCGTCAAATAATTCAAATACCGTTTAGTTTGTAAACAAACAATAATTAAGATCGACGAAATAAATGTCTTCCTGTGGATACTCGAAGCTGAAGTGCGAATGAGAAAAAAAAGGCAAGTTAAGTATCGGAGAAAACGCTATAAACACTGAATTGGATACGATGGTAACAGATTCCGACCAATAACGGTTCCCGACAGCCACTCATAAAACAAAAACCACTCACCGCTACTAGCTGGAAAAGAAGGTTTTTAAGATTTATAGTGGCCAATCTTTTCCGGAAGCTGCGGTTTTAATCTGCGGATCTATCGACTACGTTAGCGGTTAGTGAGTTGAACAAAGAATCGACAATATAAAGGCGATAGGAACGTGTATGGCCCTATTTATATTCGATCTTTAGAATCTTCTAAGTATGTAGTAATGTAAAGCTAGGTACTTATATGTCTCGTGAATTTGTGATTTTGCGAATATCTGTATTATGAGGGCTACTGGATTTTAACCGTTTAATGATAGTGATATATGTGTATATGCATTACAAAAATAAACTAAAAACAAAATAAAGCAAAACAAAGGCGCAGAAATATAAAATATACCAACTCAACGTTTTGCCATTAATATGGTGGCTTCTTCAAGAGCAAAAAGTGTGCAGCAGGTACTAGTAAATCATATTCTTATCCCCTCACCCACCAGGTTTTCGTCTCTGGCATGATTTACACGTCGAGTTACTGTGACCTTTTGACGCCCCGTCCCCACTTTTTGCTCCTGAAGAAACCACATATATCAATAACGAAATAGTGAGTCAATATAGTGTGCATTTACATACTTTATTTTCTTTTGTATTTAGTTTAGTTTCATATACCGATTGATAACCGAATAACGTAACAGATTGTAATTTTTTATGGTATAATAGATATACTGGATATTTAGTTAAGTTTGTATAGATATGCTGTGTAATCATGCATCGTTTAAAACTTCATCACCTCTATTTTCTAGCTTAACCGGATGTAAATATTATCATTTTATACTGTGTTAGGTTTTCTAAATACTTTGATTGGTTTGGAAATCTAGAATACGCTACCGATCATTTTTTTTGAAAATATTCCTTTGTAGTAAAGATACTCGAAAAATATAAAAAGAAACTTTTTGAGCATTTAGATAGCTTTAACGTTATCTCTTTTTAAATACATTCGTCCCTTTTTAAAACAACTATTTCTTTCGTGATTTTATTTGGTTTGATAAAGCACATCACGAATTTTTATAATTGATTACAGCGCTATCAATTTCCAAACGACAATTTTATTCGTAGCCTCATCTATTCGCATGAATTACAAGTGCATTCAGTAGGCAAACTAACAATACTGGCACTGAAACAACCAATATTTATTCAGACGGGAGATATAGGTATCAAGAACGTATTAGTTTTAACGTATGGTAATCATTTGTGCAATTTCTTGCAAACGAAGCTGATGGGTATAGTAATGCGTTAGTAGATGGCCTGTAGCGTTATGTGTGTTTCGAATGAGATCGGGCTCTTTTAAACAAAGGTGTAAGAACTAATGGCTTACAGCTGATCAGCATAATCGCCAAGCCTGACAACATTGGACTTTTTTTCATTTGGTGATCTTTAAAAGATAAAGTTTACACTACAGCAACAAAAGAAGACAGAAAAAGTTAACTAAAACTAGGCGAGTAGTTAATGAAGTAACTACGCAGCAATTGGACAATATATTACAGGAAATTATTAGAAGAGCAGTTTCAGTGGAGGATATAACGTAAACATCTCTAGCAGAGAGACCGCAAAAGTCTTTGTCACAAATCCATTATATTTTATTTCGTGTTTTTTCTCAATTTTTTCTGTAATTTTGCTACCGCTTTTATACTTAAATATATTGAAATTTATTTTGCAAAAGTTTCAAATAAAAAAAGTTGTTGGGTAAATTCTTTGGCTCTTATAAGTGAAAAACATGCTTAGAACCGATTAGTAAATGTTGAAACCCAGTACACAACATATCAAGAATAATACCTGCATTCTTGATATGTTGTCTACCTGACTACTCCGTACACTATAGTAATAATTTCTAATGCCATTAGCATAAAATCGGCAAATGAGATCACAAATGAAACTATTTTTATATTTTTCTTACTCCAAAGTAATATTTTCGGAAAAAATTAAGGATATTATATGCCAGCTTCCGTATTTTGTTCACAAAATTCCTTAAAAATTATAACGAATATGTATTCAGAAGCACTCTATTGTTTTTTTTAAAAACTAACCAACCAGTTGGAGACAAAATTTTATTATGTAATATACCAACATATTCTAAGTTTGCAATCGAATAAGCATATTAAAAAAGCAAACATAGTTGCATTTAAAAATAAAATAAAAAAGCTATCGCAGTTTTGAAAGATGCGCGGTAGCACAGCATATCTCAATTTTAAATATCATCCGTAAATCTATTATACGATAAAAAGGTAAAAACTTTTATCTTTGAGTTTATTTTCTTTGTCATCCGCTATTTTACAGTTCATGTCCACGGATTGAGTTTTCAAGAGGAAAAACTTTTTTATCTTTAATTCTCTTATCTTTTATCTTCTCTAGTTATGTGACAGTCCTGTCAAATTAGATAATTCTCAGGTACATGTTTTGAAATGTTAACATTCGATCAGAGATTGTATGTAGTACATTGCTATGGCACAGGAGAAAATAGCTACAGATATGTCATTGATAAATTTCATCGAAAGTATCCGGATGTTCCTCTATCTCGTATGGGTGTGCACAAGATCATCAGAAAATTTATGAGAACTGGTTCTGTACAAAACATTAAAAAGCAGGCGGTGCCATTTGATACTGAAACAGATGCTGCGGCTATAATAATTATACACTCTGTGGACAACAACCCTACCATGTCGTTAAGAAGACGGTCTTTGTAGCTAGGAATGAGTAAATCGCACATTCATAATATCTTAAAACGGCTTAAAATAAAACCTTATAAGCCAGTTTTTAATCAAAATTTGGAAAGAGGCAATGAATGACAACGATTACTCTTTTGTTTACGGATGGGTGAGAAAATCATTACAAATGGAAGAAGCTTTTATAAAAGAATTAGTTTTTCCGACAAAGTGACATTTTCTACTAAGGGGATAGTTTCATCGCAACATATTAGATACTAGAACGACACTAATCCGCATGTTCGCATTTTAAATCGCCGACAATATTTTCAAACGATAAAAAAAAGGAAATTTATGCGACCACGCGTGTGCTGTGCTATATCATGGGAAGGAATAATAGGACCTTACTTTTTTATGGCACCACAAATCAACATACCTGCCTCCATTTGTTATAAAATGTTATTAGCGACAGTATGGACACCTTTAGTTTGGCTTATCGCTGTACAATATATACTTTCAACAAGATGACTGCCCGGCTTACATGGCTCGTGCTGTAGTAAATTGGCTAAGTAATAAACTTGGAGATATATGAATTGGAAGAAATGTACCAATTAGATAGCCTTCAAGAAGCCCAGATCTCACAATTGTAGATTTTTATCTCTGAGGATGTTTGAAGCAGATAGTTTATAGTCAGCCGTTAGACAATGATAGAGATGCTTTGAAAGATCGCATACGACAAGCTTTAACTTCCTTGTCAATTCGTGAAATAAGAAAAAGTTTTGCTGAATTTCGCGCAAGAATTGAACTGTGTGCGGAAAAGGGAGGAGGTTTATTTGAATAAAACTGTAATTCTTTGTTCTCTGTTCAAATTAAATTACTAATTAACTTTAATGAAAGCAAATATTGTAATGTCGTTTTTTTTTAAATAAAATCTCAAGTCTAGTCCTGTTACCTGTTCCAAAACTTGCTTTCTTATGATTTGACATTTCTATGATATGACGCTTTATGCGGTCATCAATTTTTGCAATCTCTGATCGAATGATAACATTTTAAAACATATATCTGATAAACACCTAATTTGACAAGGTCGCATAAATTTCCTTTTTTTTATCATTTATGCCAAAAGTATTGAAGTTATTAAAGATAACTCACTTGAATTCGTTGTTTTAAAGCAAGCAGATTTTTTTTTAAAGAATACAATTTTTCGAAAAAGTCAAAGATAAAAAAGTTTTTCCTCTTGTAAACCCAATCCCTGGACATACTGTATACATTACGATACCACGATGCAATCAAACCCCGGAAGTTGTCGTAATAAAGATTTAAGCAGTGGAAGCCTTAAATATCATTTAATTCGTCTATACTTCTGTGTCAAGGATAGATGTCGTATATGCAGTTTTTGCGAATTTTTGGTTAAGTCTATATTTTCTACTAGATTGTGAAAGCTAATAATGATTTATCTATAAGCATAACTGGTTTAATATACTTTAAATATGATGTATAAACCTCGGCAGCCCCCATAGTGTGATGTATCAGCAGAAATAGAACTTATACTATTGCATGATTTTGAAGGCTCCAGAGAACCTGTGGAAGATCTCGCTTTTCTTGCTGCCGAAAAACGGGCTGAATATCGTTCAGGGACTTTTCTGATACATCCAACAGCATAATTTTTATTTTGATTTCTTTTTTCGTTTTACCAATATAACGACAAAAAAATTATGCAAAAATTTAAAGCAATCGGATTAGTAGTAAACAAGAAATTTGCGTCACGTTGCAACATCCTCTGGAGCTTCTTATTCGCCGATACGCAAACTCATAAAGATGCACAAATATCATCCGAAGTTCAAATAGTACAAGAGTTTAGTGAAGGCGATAGCGACCGCCGACTGGAGTTTTGCAAAATTAGAGCCCAAATGACTATTGCAAATCCAAATTCTGATATTGAATATTTGTTGTAGTAATGAATGTGTTTATTTCTTAAATGGGTGTGTGAACAAATACAATGGTACCATACTAGAACTATAAGAATAACCATGTTATAAAAGAGGAAGCCTAAAAAAATTAATGTTTGGGCAGGAATATTGCTCGATTCAATAGTTGGGTTCATTTTATTTAGAGAATCACGGATTGGTGACGTATATTTGAACATGAATATCACGAATATCATTCTGTAATAATAAAGGAAGTGGAAAATCAGGTTTATGAAAAAGGTAACCAACTCCTCAATAAACACCAATTGTTCCTCCAACAGGACGATGCTCCTCCACATTATGGTGTAAATGGTCCTAATTGGCTTAACCACAGATATACAAATTACTGGATTGGTAGACGTGGAACGATTGAATGTTCAACACTATCACTGGACCTAACAAACCCTGATTTCTTCCGTTGTGGTCTTAAGTCAGTAATTTATAAGACTTCAATAGGCCAATAGATTTAAATGACTTACATTAACGAATTACTAACGTGAGTTGAAATATTCCACGGCGAACTTTTAAACAAGTGAGACAATAATTTCAAACCGGCAAAGGTGCTCATTTTCAGCAGTTATTTTTTTTTTTTGTTGCTACATTAAAGACTTACTGTTCGCATCCTAAAACTTTTTTTTCATTTTACGCTTTATACGACTAGCTGACTCTATGATTATACAGTATAGTCATTTTAAAATTTGAGGAAAGGAACTCGTGGGTGGCAGGTGAAAACATCAAAAACCGGAAAGGCGGGTGATAAAAACACAAAATCATAATTTCTACAAAATATTATTTTTGGTTGATACCAATTCTGTCCTTAACAGGCCAGTATACTGCATTTAATTTTTGTAAAATATGTTTTACCCTATATATTGAATGAAATATTTATACGATCTGTTTAAAGCTATTATCTCATAAGTACTATTACACCTTGTTGGAACTTAGTTCTAGAAAGCATATTATTACAAACAGACAATAAGATGCAGCTTAATGTTTCATAATTAACAATAGGTGTTAATTAATGGATTACACTGTGATATCACTCGCATATAGATCAACCAATGGTCCACATGTATTACTAACAGGAATATCGTATGCATTGACGACTATTATTACTGTTGTGCCATAATTCAAACACATCTGTAGAAGTAAATTAATATCTTGGTACAATTCTGTTGGAAAATCACTGCCTTTACCGAGATAATATTCTTCTGGGGTATTATGAATGTACTTATTCAAGCAAATGTATATTATTGATTTCCTTTACGATACAAAAATGTACAAAATAAATTACGAAGTAGGTACCTTAAATTCATTTCCAGTAATTCAAAACATGAATAGTGAGAACTATGTATCTGACTTCTAGTCTTCAGCGCACATACAGGTCTGATTTTAATTCAATCGCGTTTGGTTCCGCCAATAATCTGTGGGAAATAATCCAAAGCAGATCTGTTAATTACATTAGATTACTAAATCCATGTTCCGGTACTTTGTATAATACATTTACTGCGTGTAATACGCACGATGGAACTTACTCGTACATGCAGATAACGCTCGTTGTATAGAGATTATACAGCACATTACTAGAGCTGTTCGAATTGCAAATACATCAGCAGAATGTGGTAGTACTGGAGTAGTCATAAATCGATTACTCTTTTACACGTGCCATAATCCCTGATAGGTGGCGGTAGTAATATAGGAAGCAGGTAAAAGATAATACTTGATAAATAGGAAGTGCCTTCTCCGGTATTTCAAATTGGGGGAATATATATCGAAAGGGAAGGGCTCCTAAATCGATTCTCATCTCCTCGTCATGTTTGAGTTAGCAGTGGTAGAGAGATGGATCGTGACGTGAAAAAATTATAAAGAGACGACTTGCAAAATATTAAGAGACCGACTAAGCTCTAACAGGTTTTCTATGATCTACAGCTCATGATAAATCTGTAGCGACGCCCGACAAAAATAATATTAGCGCATCACATAAAATTCAACTTGCTTTATTTGTATACACAGGATCTATGTTCAAACTATTTTAATAGATACACAATGTTCAACTTTCTATACAATGTGTTACATTTTTTTTCAATGGTACAAGTTACATATTATAAAAATTTTATTTTTTGTTTGGGTAATAGAAACTAACTTTTCGAAAAATTTAGTTTCCTTGTACAAATATTATTATTCACACTTGCTTCGTTACAATTTTGATATTAAAATATATCTCGCAAGTAGAAAACTCTAGAAATGTTGTTTCTTAAATTTAACTGTTACGATCCTAAAACTATTTGTGGAAGTTGTCAAGTTATGAACGCACTACTTGTCTGAATAGTTTTCACTGTAAAAATATTTTCGGCAACTGTCAAACTGTAAGAGTACCTACTGCTTCCTCAGATATGGCAGTTAGGTCGCTATAAAGTGTGGAACCGGTTCTGTTACAGCTAAGTCGCTGCAGACAGTAGGAAAATGAGGGGTTTCCGTACCCAAATTTGCCACACATTATGACAATTAAAAATCACCTCTGATGTTGACCTGTTTACGAATGGTAGCCATCTTGAAATTCTTTAAGCGGCAATGGGTGTCGTGTCATATATCATTGCTAAAGCTTGAAATTCAATTTGCTTTTTCAATTCTCTCTTCTCGAGCAATTTACATAAATATGATCTTCTAGATATCCCCAAAGAAAGAAACCTACCGACCACAAATCTGGTGACTTTGTACGCTAATCTATCGCTCCTCGTCTACCTGAAAATGTATGATCTAAAAACTCCCTAATTGGTCAGCTAAAATGTAAAGGTGCGTCATCTTGTTGAAAATAAACGTTCAGATTTAGAAAATGGATTCTAATTTCTGCACCAGTTAACGTTCATTCGATAAAATATCGTCTAATTAAGCTATGGTCGACAATTCCAGCTGAAACATTATTATTTCTGGTTATTGTATATAAAGATTCTTTCATGCAATGATGATTGGTGTTTGACCAGTATCGATAACTGTGTTTATTTACACTACTATTTAAACAAAATTTCGTCTCGTCGGAAAACACACCCGCTGGACTCGAAACAAAATATGTTACTATTTGCATTTAATTTGGAATAGAGTGTAGGTCCTGCGTGTGCGCAATCCTACCAACAAATGATGTAAAAGAACACATCACTACGATGTACAAAACTATGTGATACAAGTAAAACGTAATAAACGTTTTCCAAACGTAAATGGTTCCAAACGTTATTTTGGTAATTACTTTATTAGCCGTAATATGTAATATTAACCAGATCGATGGCCGCAGTGGTTAGGTGGCTGGCTATCGTTATGGCCGAACGATAGGAACCGGGTTTCAATTCTCCGGAAGGACGGTGGCATTTTTCTCGGAGAATAGGATTCAGATCGACCTACCATTTACTGTTGGAAGCAAACTGATTAACACCGCGGCGTCATAAAGGGCGATATAATACTGTCACAATATCATTTGAACACAACTACACACACACACACACACACACACACCGCAAGAGTTGCAGTGAAGGTCAAACAAGCAATACAGCTTAAGAAGTCACTGCAACCAGGCACCCAACACACATGAAAAATATTTAAAATCGTGGTAGAGGCCACGAGTTCCATTATTCTATAGTAGATGCTCCAAAAAGTAAGAAATGCTTGTGCGATGTGTATTGCATACACATTATGAGGTATAATAATATTGTAATAAGAATGATAGGTGATTCAGTGGTGATAAATTGATAGCCTATAACAGCCTACGCTACGTAGTTACTAAAAGAACGATGATCCTTGTAGAAATATTGAAAATAAAGGAATAGCTTAGGAATAAATGCTTGGTACAAATTCTGCATTTTAATGTAATTTGCGGACCCTCCTTACTAAAACTTCTCTCGGCAAATGCTTTCACGAAACTCCAGGCTTCTATCGTAGTCTTCGTCATTCAGTTCATTGATATAGTAAAATGTTTGTTAAACTTTTTCTACTGGCATTTTGGGCATGTCATGATTTTGAGCAAGCTGTGGCAGCGACTTACAGTACAAGACTGTAAGTCGACCTCAAGTAGCATACCTAAGGAGGTGTTTTCACTCTTAGGCCTGCCAGATCTAACACGGTCTTTTACGATGCCAAATTCAGTAAATGTAGAGTAGAGTGTGTGTATGAACTGATTTATTTATTGGGAGATGATGGATTTCCGTATCCAGCCTCCATCGAAACAATAATTCGTGCGGTGATTCTTTCTGCGTCAAATTACAAGTCAAATTACAGTTGCAAGTAGGAATTATAGCGACAGTGATACTTTGACATCAAAATTAAAAAGTAGTTGCTGCTTACTTTTCGCATTAGATACGTTTTACAATGTATGGGTGTTTTAAAAATCCGTATTCGATTTTTGTTTCACATAACTAAATAGAAAAGAAACTTTTTAATGATGCATGACAGGACTACAATTCCGGTTAAAATATTTTCAAAATGGCTGCCGCTCGTAAGCAAGTGAAGATCGAAGAAGATTTTAAATTACATTACACCATAATGTGTGGCCAAAATGTATACGTAAGAACCTCTATTTCCAATTCTATATCTGCAGCGGTTTAGCTATAACAGAACCTGTTCCAGGCAGCGACCCCATGTATTGCCGAGAAACCATCATAGTTACTATTTTTTTAGTTTTGTATATGTAAATATTTAATTTAACTTCAACAACAGCTACAGTGAAAAACATTTTCTTAATAGCGTCAAATGTTGGTTACAGTATTTTCAAAAGCTGTTAACCCACAGAAACAGCTATTGTTTCAATTTCATCAATTTAAACCATTAAAGCAATTTTGACAGCTGTCAGATTGCGAAGAGAGTCATTTTTTCTAGTTTTAATAGTAGCGTAATTATTTTATAGTTTCATCTATTGGATCATAAATGACTTTACTGACTATCAAATTGTTATGCGGTATAGTTACATCAATTTCATCTGTCAAAATAATCCCGACAGCTGAGTCTGTATTGTTGTAGTTTTAAAATTTATAATTTTAAGAGCTGCCGAACTATAAAGCAGTTCCTTTCCTTTGTCAGTTTTGCTAATTATAGCTTTGAGAATAGCTGCAACAGCTGTGTAATTCTTGCATGCTTTAAAATATTCGAGACAAGTGTCAAGTCATAGTAACAGCGTAGCGGTTACTTTATATGTAGTTGTGCTAATAATATAGTTTTACTAATAGACAACCTAGATTTCTCAAAAGTTAACAGGAATTAAACATTTTATAAAGGAATGAGATCGCCGGTAAATGAAACAGACATTTTTTTAAGGTTTTCGAGATTTTTTGAGTTGAAAGATACCCGAGGAAGCCACGTGACCAAAACGCTGCATGACGTAGAAACTCTGTAAACGTTACCGGTCTAATTTGTAGGTTGTATTCAACACTTCAATCCCTTTAATCTATCCGATCCAGAATCAAGTGTCGTGTATCTTGACGAAGTAGGTATGGTTAAAATGGGGGACAGTGAAAATATCTATTCCTTCAACAGAATTTTATATAAGGTTGTGGAAGATAAAAACGTGCATAACCTACTTCAAGAAAATGGTAAGATTGAAATAGAAAAAGTACAAATTGTATTACTAAGAAACACATTTCAGATGAATTTGCTGCTGATTATTTTATCAAAAACAAACATAATCTAGAAATTGTCGGTATAGATCTTGAAGACAGCAGAAATATTGCGGAAGCAACCGAAAACACTCTCACAAGTATTCTACCCTATTAACGTTTGTGGTTGATCGGACTCTCTAAATAAGTGAAGGATTTATATTAGTAAAATTATTATTTTTGTAGATGACAACATTGAAAACACCAACGAGATTAAATGGGACAACAACTTAATAAAATTACTTGTTACTGAATATATTATGCAAAGAAAAAGAGCAGTTTCGAGATCCAAAAATAAAGAAGAGGAGACTTTGGACAGACATTAAAAAAATATTTGAAAGTAAAGGATATAATGTCTCAGAAGATCTATTAGATGCAAAGGTTGTCCCAAGTTGAGTGGCCTATTATTTTTCAAATCTCAGTCTGTTTTATAAAAATCATAAATAACTCAAAAACCTTAAGAGTTAGGTATAGGGAATGTAAATACAGATCAAAAGGGAATAAAAAGTCCCAACTATTGGCCCAGTAAAATACAGGGTGTCCTATTTGAAATAAGCGACTTCCAAAGGTATGAAGTTGTCTACATTGGCAAGTGTATTTTGAACATCCTGTGTAAGATATTAGACTTTTTTTCCAACAACGATTTACAATTAGACCTTAGTACTCATCATAAAAATTTTGAAAGCTCTAAGTCAAATGTTGTCTGAGAAAAGCCGAATGACGCCCAGCAATAATTTGTCGAATTAAAAAAAAAGTAGAATTATTCAAAAACGGTGCATTTTAGGCATAAGGTTTATTTAAGAAAGTTAACCTAAAATTTTGCGTAAAATCCAAAAATCCACTAATATATGGGATGTTCTATTTAAAATAACGAAGTTCCTATCCATTTCCGTTATAACTGCAAGTCGGCCATCTTTAAAATTATTTTATTTAAAAAGAGCATGGCCGGAAACCAAGGCAACCAAATTTTCAGCGCTCTCTTTGGTGTACTTTAGGAAATATTCTTATAGGCCACTCAACATGGGACACCGTGGGCCATCATTTCATTTCTCTATATTCTATACATATATAATACATTGTCATTAAATTAAAAACGATTTACAATAAGAAAATAAAAATTAAATTAATATACACACATCAACATATGTAATCTACGGATATATCTTATTTGCTTATAAAAATTAATTTAGTGCATCTTTTTACCCAGTTTTGTCTTGAAAGTTAAATGCAAAATATGCTATGAGTGAAATTAACTTAAATTAATATTTAACACAATTTTAATAATAATTTATTAATTAGAAATTAGAAATTCTGCAAAATTGAACTAAACAACAATTCAAAATTAATCTTATATTGAATTAAAAAATTTGAAGATTAAGGAATTAATCAAGAGTGAGACCTCCTTTGGAGTCTAAAACCACCCTACATCTTCTTGGCATAGACAGAATAAGATTGCCCAAGTCTTCTTGTGGAAGAAGATTCCACTGTTGTGAAAGAAGTTCTTGCAGTTGTCGTCGATTTTGTCCCACAGCCGGGTATTGCCGATAAAGCTCTATGAATTCCGTAATAAAGTCATCTTCTTCTACGATGCTAGGTGACTGAGACCTGATCGGACAGGTTTGTTTATACATCCGTTTAACTGACAACTCTTACAGTTTTTGGTATTTACACATACAGATAACTGATAGTTCGACTGAAACTGAGACTGAACGGAGAACTGATCTGACGGTCTAAAGGTACCTACACTAATTTTAATACCATACTACTTGTATAGGTTAGGTACTTGTACTTACATCAAAATAATCAGTACAACAATATCCTGTAGTCTTCTCTGACAAAGGTACATCTGTCCTCATGGCAGTGAACCATTTTTTTCTTATTGTTACATCCCTGGAGATTGTGATGAACTTTTTATCAGGGATTTTCACGGTGGAACTTTTACACATTGGCACTGCACAATACTTGTATGATACAGACATTTTAGTCAAAATAATAAAGCTGGTAAAAAATTGTCTTCAAAAGTTCAAAATTTAAATTTAAAAAGTAAAAAGAAATCGTCCGAATACAAGGCACAAGTAGTCAAGCCATTGCCATTGATTTCGATAACATAAACTGACATAAACACTGTATCATACGTCACAGTTGTAGTTCACGTAAACGCCGCGTTTTGGGAGAGCGCTGTAATCGTGCTTCTTTCTTCCCCGATTTCTAGGTAAAAAAATAATTTTTTCGTCTGGGAATAAAAGGAATGGCTTTTTCTCATGATTATCTTTAAATTTAAACAATAATTACAAAGTACATAAGTTGTTTATTGTAGCTTTCAAAGTAGCTCTGACAGATATCACACTGTGAAAGCAATTTAAAATAATTACGACAGTTGTTAGATTGTATGGAAAGTTGTTAAACAGTAATTGCATGCAATCTCAAGTTATTAAACAATTATTTTTACGGTTTTGACAATTGTAACTTTTAGAACAACTCGAAAATCTGTAAAATTGTGAAACCATAATTATTCATAATATTCAAAGCAGCATTCTTTGGAATATTTGTTGCGGCTGTCAGTTAATAAAACAGTTGATATTTTACAGTGCTATCAACTGTACTATAATAGCTATTTATGTAACAAGTTCATAAAGTTGTACTTTCTTAGCCGAGGCTATAATAAAAACGTAGCTGTCAAGTTGTGAAAATAACTGTTTTCCAGATTTTTTTTTAACTAGGACGCGCTTTGGGATATTTCAGTCAAGTATAAAGCTATAGAAATAGTTACAATTTGACAGTTTTCATATTGCGAAAAATTGTTCTTACATACAGTGTTGTCAATTGTAGCTTCGAAAACAGTTGGTAATCATTATCAACATTATCAGCACACTTTAGAATATTTCTGACAGCTGCCAATTAAAAGAACATTTAATATTTAACAGTTTTATTGGGAACATCAACAAATACTATTTAACCATCATTCACACGCAACCTGTTCGTTTCTATACTTAACGAGGGCCTGGAAAAGGTGTCGGCATCATAATATTGTAACATTATTTTATGAATGCTGTTTAATGTAATCATTTCCCACATTGTTACATGTTTCATCAGTCCGACGCCAAAAATAATACCGCAACCTATTATACATATTTATTCGTCCAAAAAGCTAAAATTCAAAAGAACACATCCGAATATGTGAAAAAAAGAATTCGATTTAAAATCGGAACAAAGAAATATACCAAACGAATAAGGCTATTAAAATATATCATGCCTGTTCACAGCTCACAACAAACCAAAAGAAAGAAATATCCCAAAATATTTTCATCGATTCCATTATCGCAGCTCTCCATGTATTATTCAAACTCGCTATACGTGTCAAATAAAACCAATCGACTGGGAAAAACATACTGCACCCGTTGTACGAATCCATTCACTACCAATACAAAAACACACACAGATATCCCGGAAAAACGAGACCATAGAAGCATAAAAATATCGTCCCAATCAAATTAAACGTTTTGTGGAACTAATATCGAGCAATATTTCCCCAAAACGAAAATTTCGCCTTTCTTGCTTTACTAAACCTATTTATAAGCGTTCGGAAGGATGGTTATAAAAGGGCGCGCATCCAGATCGGGGTCGATCGGGCATCCCCAAAAATTAATAACCATGGAATATTTATGGAATGTACAATCCATCCTCGTCGATATAAAGAAATTGTTTCTTTATAACACTTCTCCGTTGGAGCGTGAAGGAAAAGGCAGATGGTTGTGGAGCAGGGGGCCCTATACAGCTCGAAAAATATGAACAGAGGGGCCGATGTGACGTACGTACGCAATTTATGGAAGGAAGAAAAAGCGGCGGAAAAGAAGGAAAACGAAAATAAAGGAAATCCTAAAGGGCAACGGCGGCCCTTTTGAGGGTGTGCAACCATTGAAACAGATGTATTTTTTTTGTATTAAAAAATATCCGTTGGATTTTTCTTCCAGTTACAATTTTGAATGTCAATATTTCCTGGTGTCTTCTATAACGACATTCACTGCGTCAATATTATTGGAGAAAATCAGGGAAATGTGTACGTATACGTTCTGTTTCCAGCATTAGTGTAGCTTCTTAGCTAGCTATGTTGTCCCTTGTTTGTATAGACAAGAACTGATATGCTCCGAATTCTATTCTTATTACATTTCACCTTTTAAGCTTTTTTCTTTCTCGAATAATACAAGCGATTTTGATGATATGGCAATTATAAAATTTCATGTTCCTAATAATAATTCCAGTAGTAGTAATTAATTGCTGTACTCCAATCTAGCAATAGCAAAAATATCTGTAGCTAAGTAAATCAGTTTCCCTGCCTCCACCTTATGAAATTCACACAACGTTAAATGCTAGTAATCCTGAAGACTGTTGCAAAATTTTATTCTTCTTCTAATAATAGAATATACCTAAGTATAGTTCATGAAATAATCGAGAAAAACAAAATTTCATCTTCCCCATGTTTTCTCTGAAAATTGACCTTTTGAGAACTATTTCAGTAAAACTACCGAAAAAGGAATATCATTTAGATCAGCAGAACATAACCGTGCCAATTATGTCGGGAACAATTTTTTTTGCAACTTTACGGGCAAGAGAATTCTGAAAGGCAAACTCGGCCAAAAGAGAGACTTATTATACCCCCATACTGTTTTCGTCGTCTCAATCAGGTTGCACGCGGACAAAGAAGTTTCCCGCCTGGTCGAGCGTTGATTGGCTTACTCCGGGGATCATACATATAATCGATCGACCCCAAAATGTGGTCGCCTCTCCCTGTCCGCTGTTGCACAGTCAACAAGTAGATGGACTGGAGTTTCCTCCGCACCTCCACAGTTTCTACTATGTCCATGTGATGCATGTTTGTTTTATGTTTATTCAGCATGTGTCTGCCCATAAAGACCACCTTGCGCAGTCTCTTCTCTCCAGATTACAATTCCCATGCCTTTCGGCATTTCCACAAACCAGCAAGATGAACCCCGTCTTGATTTTCAAACGGCGACTTTTACGGTCTCCTTGCTGGAGATGCCTACACGGTATCCCCCAATGAAACAGAAGGCGGATGAGATCTTGTCCGCCCTTATGGTCAATGGTGCCGTCTGTTCGATGTAGGCAAAGATGCTAGTATGGTCTCTCATTTTATGGGAGAACTCCTGCACCCACTACATTTTTCTCGATAGATCCCTAGGGCTGCCTCCGACCACAACATGAGCTGCAGCGGAAGAAGTCCAAGGATGGTTTTCATCGCCCCAGTTGGCGTCGAGAACAGGGCCTCCGTGATGCTTAGGCAGGTAATCCTTTCGATCTTGCTAAGTGCGTTGGTCGCATAGGCCAAACTAGCAGGAGCTACTATTTTCCGTGTCCTTTCGATTAATTTTTTATATTATTTCGCAAAACTATGGAATACTCTAGGTCAAAGCTCATACAACAAGCAAGTTTCAAAATTTAAAATACAGAAAACAGGAGTTGACCTAAAAATGCCTTCTTGCTTTGTATTTTAGCTAATTTATAGTATTTCGTTTCGAAACTGCTGGACAATGTATGTGGAAACCTAAACCAACTTGAAACCTAGAAAAAGGTTCTTGTTTAACTGCTCTTTAATTTTAATTTGCAAAAAATGAGACGAACCTAAAATGAGTTTTAAAATTTAAAATTTCCAAAAAACGGGGCTGACTTAAAAAATATTGGTAGTGGTATTGTTTGCAAAACTTGTTAGCAATGTAGAACAAACTTAAAAGAACATAGAAAATTTTGAAAACTCCAAATTTCTCAAAACTGGGAGTTTTGTAAATCTCTGGGACAGTGCAGAACAATCCTAAAATAATAACTACTTTTCAACTTCCGAAAAATTGTCACTGATCTAAAAATGTTTTCATTTGACTAAGTTATAATATTATACTGCAAAACTTTTATACTGTATGGAGTAAACTTAAAGCTTCAGAAAACTGTATGTAAATAAATGTTTCTTATTATTATAACAGTATTTTTTTAATATGTGGTTGGTGCTTAGTTGCAGTGACTCCGTAAGCTGTGCTACTTGTCTGGCTATCACTACAACTCATCCGGTGTAGCTTTGTGTGTGTAAATTGTGTTCAAATGGCTTTGTGACAACATCAAATCCCCTTTTATATATAAATGTCACCGTCCCTCCAGAGAATTGAAACCCGGCTCCTGTCGTCCCAGTACAACGACAGCCGCCTAACCACTACGGCTATCGTCCCGTTTGAATTTTTTTTTTAATGTGTGGTGGGTGCTTAGTTGCAGTGACTCCATAAGCTGTATTACTTGTCTGGCTATCACTGCAACTCTTGCGGTGTAGTTTTAGTGTGTGTAAGTTGTGTTTAATTACTATATTCCAGTCGTTTTCTTCTCCAATCTTCATATGTCATTTTTAAACGCATTCTTACTAGAATTTGACTTCATATTGATTATCACCAAACTATGAACACTTTTATAAACACTATATTCAAATGCAAATCAAACAAAGTATTCATTTAATATTATTTGCTAATTTACAACATTTTAGATAAGGCGCAAAAAAGTGCTATCGAATTGTCCAAACATCCTTTTTGTGAATTAGTGTCAATAGTAAAATTCCAACTATAAAATTAATGATTTATGTATGTAAGTGGTTCACTAATATAACCAGCTAAATAACCAGCTATCTCTTTTATAATATTTATATGAATATCATTATAACCAGTGGCATTAGTAAGGATCTGAATGAACATTCATTATTGAAGCTAAAGTGCTAAAGCGCCTGTTGAACATTTCCCACACAATACGAGGATCAGGAATGATTGAAGCATCTTTAT
Organism: Holotrichia oblita; assembly: GCA_023690525.1. NCBI lineage: Eukaryota > Metazoa > Arthropoda > Insecta > Coleoptera > Scarabaeidae > Holotrichia > Holotrichia oblita. The sequence continues at coordinate 17,413,169 of CM043022.1, forward strand.
TTTTTAATCCAATATTACGGAAATGTATGGTTTGCATAGCTTGTACCCTAATAATTTCTCAGACGGCCTTTATTTTGTTATTGGATGTAGCTATTGACTTTGCAATTAATATATTAACTTACCGGAAGAATTCCTCATCATCTTTATACCATTTTACAGCATACAGTTCTTCGTTTCCCATATCGAAGTGACAATCCAATTCCATATCTTCCCTGTAGTCGATCAACCTGGGCGCACTCATGCTTGTCAATCGTAGTGCATTAGTTGGCAATACTGCAATAAGAATAGAGGAGTTCTAGTATAAAGTAAACAATACCGAAAGAAATAAAAATGAAACATCTCTGTAGATTCAATACTTGAGGAATGCCAAATGTTGGAATTCGACTAGGGAAAAATTTATTCTGTCTGTTCAATTTTACATATTATACCTGTCACAAAACTTCATTCAATTCATTCCTCACAAAAGCAATGTATTCAACATACATATGTATATAAACAAAAAATTAAACTCAGAGAGATAGCAAGTTCGAAATAGAATCAGTTTCTAAAACGGGAGAGTATTATACAAACATAAATTGTTTCTGTACATTTAACGTATGTACTTCTATGTAACATACATCTATTGTAAAGAATACCTACGCACTATAGTACCGTGCGTTAGCTATTGTTCTCTACGCGATTCGTGTTTAATAAATACAAAACAAATAAATTTCACTAAAATGAGATAAATTAATATCCTATATAACAAGTTACAAGAATTTAAAACAAATACAGTGCTTATACTGACTAAATTTGATAAACTTTTTGAAAGAACAAATTCTACAAATCATTGCTTTAATACATCAATGAAAGACAAAGAAAGCATTGTTTTATTTGAACGGAAAACTTGTAAGAACGGCTGATATAAACGAGGCAAAGCAAATAAAAGCAAATTTGGAACACAAAAACAGATTTGCGTTTACGAAAGGAATTTTCGGGAAAGAATCTGTCGCATTGCTTCTTGATCAATTTATCTGAACAGTTAAGCTGGTAACAGTATTTGATTGTATATTTTGTTATGTTAAAGGTGGTATTTAATACAAAATCATACGAATTTAGCCAAAAATTAATTTCTTTTGGCTGGAAACTATCGACTCTCACTCTACAACAACAAAACGTACAAACAAATTTTCGCTGAGTTCCCCATATACAGTAATAGCAAATTTACTAATAGGTGATGATGTTCTGCGCGCATTTAGTCCATATCATGATAGTTTAAAATTGACATTTGAAAAAAAGGCTAAAATTCCATTAAATTTCTGAATTTTAAAAAATACTTTGGAAGGAATAAGAAAACTTAATGTAATCTCCAAGAATAAGAGGAATTCCTTCGCTGCATCCTTATTCTATGATAAGTTTAACGCTTATAATGATGCTGGAAAGCACCATTTTAAGTTTATTCCGGTTATCTCGCAATTCTGTTGGTTGTGACGAAATTAATAACGAATTTATTAGTTTGTGCTGTCCCCACATTGTGCCGTTCATGGTTCACATCTTTAATACATGTATCGTGACTAATTGCTTCTCTTCTGTCTGGATAAGTCTCCTATCATTCCACTTCCGGAAACGAAGTATCCAGAGATCATGGAAGACTTGAGAACTATTAGTATTTTATGTGTATTATCAAAAATATTTGAAAAACTTCTGCAAAAACAGATTCGAGGCTTCACTGACTACTTCAATATTTTACCCGCTAATTAATCTGAGTTTAGAGCGAATTATAGTCGTGCATCTGCCCTAGCATCTGTTACTGACGACATCTTCTCTGCTACTGATGCTGACAAACTTAACTGTCTTAATTTGTTAAATTTCTCACGAGCAATTGACACCGTGAATCATAAATTGCTCTTAATTATCCTTCGCTCGCTTGGTTTTCCCCTGCAGCTGCTTCGCTCATTGAGAGTTACATACTTATCCCATCGCTCACAGGAAGTTGTTATTTTGAATACTACGGCTAACATTCTACCAGTTCGAAGTGGTGTATCTCAGGGCTCGGTCCTGGGACCTTTACTGTATTCACTATACACCTCCAAACTTCATATGTGTCTCAAGCATTGTTCATACCATCTTTACGCTGATGACACTCAAATTTATTATTCCTTCAAACGTACTGATTTAATTACAGCTACTGGTTTCATAAATGAGGAGTATAATCAACTTCTCTAAGCTACATTCACTAAATTTAAATATAAATAAAACTTCTTCTGTTTTGTAGAAAAGTTGATGTTGACTCTAACGCTCATGAACTCTCAATTCAAGTAGATCGTATTCCACTCCACATAAGCAAGTCGGCTAAAATTCTACGTGTGATTGTTTACTCAAACTTACTATTTATAGATCATGTGAGTCTTTGTATTAAACGAGCGTTTTCTAGTTTAAGAGCTCTGTATTCCCAGAGGGAGTGTCTGTCTACAAATTCCAGAAAGATGTTTTAATTGATGCACTAATCTTGTCTCAGTTTAACTACTGTGACATTATATACGGTTCTTGCTTAGATTACATCAGCGCACAGCGTATTCAAAGGACACAAAATTTATGTATAAGATTTAATTATGGTGTCATAAAGTACATTCACGTTTCCCATAAGTTATCTGAGTTGAAGTGATTAAAAAGTGATCGCCGCTTATTTCATTTACACTGTTTCTACCACAAAGTTATCACTGGTAATGTTCCACCGTATTCTATTTGAGGCTTACTTTTCGCAGTGATGTCATAGGCATGTGATAGACATTTAAAGCATTTTTCAAAGACCAGGAAATTTAAAAAGACGTGTAATTTCTATTTTAATTGGCCGGGCTATTAAATTAGTGCATGATTTTAGAACACAGAATTTAAGTGAAGTTCGACCAATATTGGGGAACCTTTGAAAACATAATAAAATGGTCACCATGCACAAATTTACATTATTGGACAGATGAAAATTCGTATAGTTAGTTTCAACATTTTGTTTTGGTAATAGGAAATGACATTCATTACGAAACTTACTGTGAAAATTCAAGTAAGTATGTTGTAAAATGTTATTTCATTTTTATTATTACTTAATATTTTATTACATTGTCCGTGAATATAGACTAAATTCAAAATATCACAGGTCAAATAGGTAGTCGTTTTCATTCATCTTACGGTTTACAAAAGTGTAATTACCATTACATAGACTTGTATGTTGTATACTCACTGAAAAACTGATAGACAATAAATCTGATCTAAACAAAAGATAGCTTATATCTCAGTATCTATCATAGATAGTTGCAGTGAATATTTATACTTTAATATGCAGGGTGGTCCGTTAAAAAGACTGGACTTTTACTGATCAAAGATTCAACAATTTATATGGGTGAGTTTCAAACGTTTAAGTTATCTGCACTCATGTTGTCAATGTCAAATAAGCTATTTATTGGCAACAAAGGAAATAGCTTTTTATTTGAAAAAATAAATTTGACGATGGTTCAGTACTTCCTAAACACTAAAATAACACATAAATACTTTTAGTACATTTACCTCGAGAAGTTATTTTAAGAAAGTGCTTTTTACTTTGCCTATTCTAATATTTTTTATAAAAAGCGATATCCTTATAGTGCCCCGCGAATTTGAAACAGTCTATTATTCTCCGTGTATACACCAGTAGTGAAAAGTCAGTAGTGATGGCTTATTACTCATTATTTCACAGTGTTGTAAGTTATGATATTACTTTATTGGGGGCATCAAGGCATATATAAACAATTTTGATCTTAGAAATATGAGCTGTCAGAACCATGATGTTTAACAGTGATAATGATTCATGTCATCCATTTTTCAAATGGCACTGACAACAGTCAAAATACATCTAAAATAGAATCGACAAATTTCTGGTGTGCTAAAATTGAAAATATACCTACTTATCTTTTTAATATCAATTCAAGTTTTAGCGATATGTAATGTTATGTATTAACACTGTAATCTCATGTCTGCCTTGTACTGAACGATCCCTGTATACAAAAAAATGACAAACACTTCAAAAGCGGTCTATTACTCCATTGATAAACAGCCATATCAGCTTTATTTAGATTGCAAAATGGAGGATCAAGACAAATATTGAGCCGCGCATATCTGCTGTAATACATGCACTTCAAGCAAAAAAAAACAATCTATGCGGTTGGCTGCCCCAGTCTGGAGAAAGCCTGCAAATCATGCCAAAGGTTGCTATTTCTGCATGCTACCTCGTATCGGGCAAGATAAATGTACAAGAAAAAATTGGTTGTCAACTATTCAAATATACCATCTGCAATAAGACATGTGCCCCATAGTGACGAACTGCATGTTCCAAAACCTCAAGAAACGGATCCGATAATAACCATACAGAGATTTAGCGAAATCTACGTCGACAGCTTTATATGAATTTATCGAGGCTATTATAGAAGAACTCGAAACTTCAAAAACAGGTATTGGTGTATTCTTGGATCTGCCCAAAGCGTATGACTGTTCGAATCATGAGCTCTTGTTAACCAAACTACAGACATATGGTATTCGTGGAAATGCGTACAACTGGTTGAGATCCTATCTAGAGAATCGACGTCAGAAGGTGGTCATATCGAGAGAAGGTGTGAACTACGAATCTGCTATGGTTATTAACAGACATGGAGTACCCCAAGGCAGTACTCTAGGTCCTTTATTATTTTTAATGTACTTAAACGACATTCATACTACCAGTGGAGGTAATAGTAAAATGATCTCATATGCAGATGACATCAGTTTTCTAACATATGGTCTCAATATCGAGGATGCTGCCTTGGAGGTGAGCGTTAGGTTCACTGCGCTCCAGGTTCTTAGAAAATAGGCTAATTTTAAACAAACAGAAAACTCAGGCCCTTGTATTTAAAACAAAAAATTCAGTCGAAACCGTAATTGAGGATATCGTGTTGGATGATTTTAAAGTCCCAATAAAAAAATGACACAAAGATCCTGGGAATCCATCTAGATGCAGGGCTCAACTGGCACGCTCATATTGCGCAAATCAATGTAAAACTAAGTAAGGTCTCTTATGCCTTGAGGACTTTAAAAAGTATGTCTCCGACGAAACTCTTGCTATGGTCTATCATGCAAATTTTGAGTCCATGTTGAGATATGGGATAATTTTCTGGGGCTGTAACAGGAACATAGAACGAGTATTCGTCACGCTAAAGAAAACAATCAGAATCATTAATAATATGAAATATAATGAGACCTGTAGAGGGAGTTTCAGGCGACTGAAAATAATCACCGTATATGCCCTGTATATATATGAATGCTTGCTAGTAGTTTTTAAAGATAAAAATAAGTTGAATCATCAGGGACAGCATCAGTATGCCACAAGGGCATATGATATCAACTACCCTCACCATCGCCTGACTGCAACGGAGAGGAGTCCACACTACAGGGACATACAATTTTTTAAGTGTCTGCCACCCTTAATAAAGACTGAAAGTAACATTAACAACTTCAAGTACAAAGTCAGACAATTATTAATTGATGTAGAACCGTATGGTCTAAATGATTTCCTTTTTTGCTTTGTTTTTCCTGTTTGACGTTGTTTCATTTCTGTAATTGTGTTACATATTTGAAATATATTGCTATTATTATTATTATTATTCTTATTATTATTATTTACCATCAACATCTAGAGATCCCGCTTCCATACCAAGTGGGCGGCGCCCAGTTACCCACCCTCAACTACTCCGACCAATGCACTTTTCCTTACTTGCCATTGTTCTTTACTGATTTGTTTTATACAGGCTTCGGTCCAACAAAACTCATATTGGTTATCTCCTTTGCAAAATCATTTGCCTAATACTGTCTTAAGCATTGAAGCTTGTTGTATCAGAGACACCATGTTAGATGCATCTTGGAAATATTCTTTTTAGGTATGGCGTTTGCATGAAAGAGTCATACGATAATATTAAGTAGCTATTCTATTGACAAGCATAAAGTACAATGAAGACTAATGGTAGATGTGTGGTTACCTCAAGTTATTGCACTTTTACTTGGATTGCAGCTAGCTTATACCAAGTGTTGCTGATTTTTTTTTTGTGAATGAGACAGTCGAGCAAAAGCACTTCATTACGAGAGACAACATTGGCCTGTTCAAGAAGCATTAAAGCCAGATCAGAGGAATGTGCAACATTAGCCATTGCCACACTCTAAAAATATTTTGTAGTCACCATTGCACGTCAAATGACAAATTCGATACACATTACAGCAGTGTATACATACGAAGATAAAAGATTCACATTGGACGGTCACGTATGTGGTATAAATATGCCACCATTATTCGTAAGACAGTTTTAAGAGAACAGTGGGATAGATGATTATCTAATATTAAGAATACTGCCTTATAATGCCTTAATTTCGGATGTAGCACAATTCTTGCGAAGGCGTATTGTTATGTGAGACTACCTTACGCGTAAATTGTATTCTCAACATACATTTGAAAACCTGCCACATTTCATCCATGCTTAATAGTAATCAATTCTTTTAAAGTAATTATGACCCCAACACCAAACAACAATGACAAGCAATTAACTTAAGCACGAAGAAGACGAACTTTAGTTTTGTTCGTGACACTTGCTCAAATCAGTTTTGTTGAAATTAATTAGCTTTCATAATTTTCAGTCTACCTTCTATACTATAATTCCCTTTCCGTGATGAAATGTTGTTGTTTAAATTTTGCAAAGTTTCCTGCTTTTGAGAAGGAAATATCTAAAAATAAAGCGGAATTTACTCTTCTCGCCAACTTATACAAGCCTCGTTTCGAAGTCGTCATCTTTGTGTTGAAAACTGGATCGATTGCCTCTTTTCTTACTTCTTTTTTTTCTGTCTCGGTAATCTGTCTTTCTCTCGTAATTAACCCGATTATTAAAGGTTTAAAGGGGTGTTCATTGAAAAGTTTTCAGTAAAGTTTTCTTTCGCGAAGCGCTCTTTTTTCTCTTCCCATCGATTTAATGAATATATTTTCGGATCGTTGACGAACAAACGATGCGAAAATTGAATTTTCTTGTTTGCAAGTTGAGAAATTAACGCCGCTAGATTGCTTTGCACAAATTTCATCTCATTTTTGCCTTGTCGCTTCTTGTTTTCCTTTTTTATCAGATTCTCTTACGTTTGTGAGATGAGGTATAACGACTTATTATGATAAAAAGGTATAATGAACAGAATACAAAACGATATAATTCTTTTACAATAAAATTGCTAATGTTAATGACATTATGACAGAACAATGAATTGAAAATAATAATCAGAAACCCCTCATTTACTCTGCATTATCAAAATTAAATCCTGACTTCCTGTAAATAAATTCTGTTGGCGATTTTGATGAAGATTAAACGGTTCGCCGGCAGTTTCTAACAATGAACGAAGCTGGTGACGCCACCAAAAACTACACGCCTCAACGAGCCCGTTTCCAGCGAACCGATCTATCTGATTTCAGTAGAGGCTGGGGGAATCACCCGATTGTGACGCGATTAGAAGCAATTGTTATAAGTTTCGCGTAATCCACGTCGTAGCTATTATAACGATAAAACGTCCAACCAATAATAATAACATCGTCTTCCTCCAGTAGCCTATACGGTAAGTAAAGATGACGGTGGTATAGGGAGGGTTATTCTCAATGAAGACCGTCTTACCTCCCCCACCGCTTGGTGCCATCTCTTCCGATGAAGCTTAAATCTGCGTGAAATGAGATCGCGCTGTTTTCAGCCGGAACCTCGATAAAAATTATGTAAATCTTTACGAAATGAATCGTTAAACTGTCTTTAGAAAAGGGGAATTGATGGAAAATTTGGTTCCTGTAGTAGAATCCGAGTTAAAATTGAAGTAATTCCTTTGTTTCATCCGTTTAAGTTTGTTTCTCTTTTAGTAGCAATGCGATACGTTCCTTTCGAAAACGGAACAAGAAATAGTATTTAATTGAGATGAATTAATTTCAAGTTGCATTATTGTTGTTGCTGCTAAAGTTTGTCATCTTGTTTATAATTACGGAAGGGGTATAGTAGGTGAGTAATTTGAATTACGCAATCTCCGTTATTGTCACCACTTCGTATTCATCATTTATTTCAAAATCCTTTGCTTTGTAAGTTTTCCTCAATTTCCTTTACTGTTTTTGTTTAATATACATAGTATAATAATTCATGTATAGTTGTAAAGTACAGTGCCAACAACTTGAAAGTTAACAACTCTTACCATACAAAAATGTCTCTTGTAGTAGTTTTAAACTTCAAATTTTCAGAGCAAGCACAAGCCAGTACTGCAAATGATGGATATTGAAATCTAGTGTTAGTTGTTCTCATGCTTCCTCATTGTTTTCCCGTTATAAGTTAATCTGAATTTGCAGCCTTTGTAAAATTATTTTTATCCATGTACTCCCTTATTTGTTCTCAAACTGTGTCAATAGAGTATGGTCAGTTGTTTACCAGTGACACATTTGTACGTCTCTACACAGGCACTGATCTATCACGGGCTGATTGAAAGATCTTTTCATTTAACAGTTTCGATTATCGGTAATTCCGAAAAGTATTACTAAGCCGCTCTGTCTAAGGAGATGAGCGGGTTTAATTCTAAAAAAAAAAAAGAAGAAACAAGATTCAAGGTCAGTCCACGTACTGACAAACCCGTGCGAATTAGAAGATTTTATTCTTCATTGTGAAGTTCCCTGGCAAAGGTTTGAAGGAATTATCCGAATCAAGACCCGACGTGTAAACTTTCTTGATTACGAAGGACAATACCGACAAGACTGCGATTTCACACACGATACGTTTCCTTGAGAGAATTGAAGAGGTGAAATCGAATTTTCTGTTGTTTGTATTTTTCAATTTCCATCCTTTCAACTAAATCTGTCTTCGCTCCGTTTAAGCCTTTTATCTCAAGGAATTAGATCTAAAGAGATGACACTATCTCGCCTGTGCCTACATGTCGTATTGAAAAAGTTTTGACGCGGACTAGAGGTCTGTGAAGATTCGCTTGCCTGAAATGCTGGACGAGGGTATTCTCCGACCTTTATCGCCTTTTCAAAAATTCTTCTGACTAACGTCGTCTCAAATTTACTCAACATTAGAAAAATATATTTGATAATTTGTGGTACGTCGTTGTGGAAGACATTGATACCTTAGGTCGAAGAGAGTACGAAAAAATGAAGAGTTTGATTTTCAATAACAAAGAATTCTGTCATGAGAAGAACGAAGCGAGAGCAGACTTACCACGTACAAGCTTTACAGTGTTGACGGGAAAATGGTGACTATAAAGACTGGACACATAATCAGGCGAACCTCAAAGTAACGCCCCTGAATTGTTGTCGGCGGAGTGTATTTTCCGCAAATCTCTTGCAACTTAGGGTGTCGCTGCTTGATGATATATAGTAGCGTTAGCGTACAAAGTCCTTGTAAGTACCTTGTGTTTAATAAACATTCTGCAGAATATCAGATTTGATAGATCGATATGCCGAGATAACATCAAATTATTCAACAAAATAACTTCAAAATCATGCCACAAGCTTTAAGAGAAATAACATCAGTAATTTTGGAAAGACAATAGTCAGCTGATAAGTCGCACTGTTCATAGGACGCCTGTGGTTGTAACAGGTTGCGCTTAAAATGTGACGTAAACTGTTGATGTAACAGTAGTTTTAAATCAGAATTAGTTACGCTACTACAGATTTAGATTTACTAGAGCTACTTTGAATACGATTTACACACTTACGTGATTAGTAAAGATCGCCTTTAAGCAGGACAATCGACATGGATCTTTTATATGGAAATAAGTATGCAGACATAACCCGTCATTATGTCGTGGTTGTTATGAATAGTGTTGGAAATGTTTTCAAAATGCGTTATTGCCCTATAGCTGCAAGGAAGTTATGGATCCTTACCACGTTTATAGAGCATAATGACGATTGCCTGCTTCCAAATTCTAGAACGCTGTATTGAAGACGTCAATCATAATGACCAGAGTGTTTTGGAGCAATCGCTTCAAGCCTGTATTAGCGATATCAACAATCCTAAAAGCTTGATCGTACATACGATGAGATTGCTCCACGACGCCAATGAAGGTGTGAAGTGATATACATTGTTGACTCTAAACTAACCATTTTCGCTTTTGTATTTGTTCCACCTAACAGCTTAGACAAAATAACATAGTATATTAGACAGTCACGAAGATGTACTACTGGCAACATTTGTCCTCGAAGTCGAGTTTTAAGACAGTGCGATATCTGGTGGTTTTTCCTGGCCCATCGCTTTAGTTACACTAAGACCTTCAGCTCCATAGCCAGGCATTTGTCCGGCGCATGAGCGAAATTGATTCAAGACCCGAAATAGCGTTTTGGCATCTAGTCCAGAGGCAAGTATTTTTGCTACAATATAGTTTCTTGGAGTAGGGTCATATCAAAGAACAATTTCCAGCAATAAGAAGAAAAATCATGGAAACTATATAGAATAAGATTGAACGAAATAAGGCATTTCTCCAGTGATATTGACTACACACATGTGGCAAACACTTCATGAAGCGTGGACAAATATGATTGTATAAATCAGAATTCTGTTAGTTTTAGATAATAAGTACCTCGAAAGTTATTTAGAATAAAGAAATCAACATAAGACTTATTTTATTAAGCAAGAGACGACAAAAATAGGTACATATCTTTCGAACGTACTTGCGTATTATGCGCAGTGATGAGCTTTAGTACTGACTCGTGTGCTACGGAACTAGCCCAGTTTTCTATGAATATGTGTTATAATACTACAATGGGGCCGTTCCGTTTTTTTAAATGTGTTAATAAATATTATATTATGAAAGATTACTATAATCTGATATATATGTATACGTCATTCCAAATAAGGAAGGAGCGTTATGAAAGGTAGGGTTTAAAATAAACGTCTGTGATTGGTTAAAATCTAGTGCACATTTACACAAGAACAATTTGTCAAAATTGCATAAATGTCAGAAACATCAAAAAGGTTATATTATGTGAGCGTCGTTTGTATTCGATTGCGATTATTGGGCTTTATTGTTTTCTTTATCCATTTCCATCTTGATTCTTCATACAAAATGGGTTCTTTTAGAGCTGCTGAAATCATAATATTCACTTATTGAAGGTACTTTTTGAACAGTTTTGCTTAAATTTTCTTATTTATACATCTTATGGTTTTGTTAAACGTCAATACGTGAATATGTAATTATGGCTGATGCTGCTCTCACAGGTTCCTTGAAAAATGCAAAGTGCAGGCACATAACAAGTCGGCAAAGGCTTCATTGGACAGCAAATTAAATTGGGATTAGCAAAAATAGTATATTATTTTATACGGAGTAAAAGTGATACTTTTCATGGCGCGCTCTCTAATAGAGCAAGCCATGAAAAGTAACGTTTCGTCCACATTAAATATGCTATTTTTTCTTCAAACGTCGGCAAATTTACGCAAAAATATCTGTTTTTATTGAAGATAAGCGCGTTTGGTAGAATGTTTGGACGTTTAGACCGATGATTAAGTACGAGCTGTTTCTATCGTAACTCATCCTAAAACTGTCAAGTGGACACTGTCAACATTGAAATTATGTGTTTGTATTGGTTTGTACGTTGCCATAATAACACTTTTCCCTCCGGCGGCGGAAAAGTGAAAAGTAAACCTCCGGAGGCGGAAAAGTGACACTTTGCGGCCGACTACTCAGTCGAAAAATGTCAGTTTTATTGACGTTTGAAGAAAATAAATACTCCTATATACTATGACTATGACAGAATACAGAGACAGGAGGTTGATTTGGTTTGACGTTTACGTAGCTAAAAAAAAAGAAATGATTACATCTCTGATTAAGAAAACGATGTGTTATTTCTATCTCTTTCCATATCATACTTTTGGCTAGCTTCTCTATCAATTTACCATTATCACGTCATAAATGCGGTAAATTCAAACTTTGATATTCTTTCTTGGAATATTTATTGATAATACAAAAAAAGAAAACACGTAGACACTATAATTTAATGTACACTTTAAGAAGAAAATATAAAAAAAAATCCGGGACGGGCCCATTGCTTAATTAAGGATAGATTAAAATCATAGATAATACAGGATGTCCTAAAAATATACCGACAAACTTTAAGAGGTGATACAGGATATCAAAACAAACATTTTTGTATAACAAACATATATCCGCAAATGAGTCGTAAACATAATACTGGCAGAAACTATGTTTATTCAGCATAGTGGTACTGTTGCTTCGTCCGGCAAACGACGATTCACGGTTGAAATATACACTGTAGGTATACCATTAAAAAAAACACAATTTTGATTAGGAACTTGCTTACGGAACGGTTCATATTAAAACGACTCATTTGCGGACATATGTTTATTAAACAAAACATGTTTGCTTCGATGTCCTCTACCACCCCTCAAAGTTTGTCTGTATGTTTTTGGGACACCCATACATTTCATTCTCTATAGATTGGACACTTCTAATAAAATTTTGTTGGCGTGTTTCTGCGCCATCTAGTGAAACAACATTTGAAACAGACCATACTGGGGCACGAAAAGCTTGTTTAGTATTGAAAATTGAATTTCTAACTTTTAAACTAAAAAACAAAGCGCTTTTATATAGTTTTTCAATATTGTCCTATATTTTCATTAAAAATATTTTTACAAAAATGTTATCTTCGTGGAACACGACGAAATAAAATTTCATTCCCTAACGCTTCTCGTGAAGTTTCAATTTGGATGATACCTATATGTCACGTATACCTGTAATATCGAAACCGAAGGTTAGGTAATTTATAAAAATGATTTCAAAAGATATTCAAGTTTTAACAATCTCGGAAAGCCACTAAGGGGTACTATTAGAATGTAGGTCTAAACCATAACAGAATTTAATAACACATCTTGTATTTACTTATTAATTGGATGTTGTATACTGCACTCTCCTTGGCGAAGTATATTGTATCTGGTGTTATCGCCTTGAAGACATTAAACATTCCTTGTACTGCTTCAATTTGTATGGGATAATGCGATATAAAAATAAAGTGTCACTGCTTTATGTCAAAACTAGTATGTCAGCTCTTGTCAATTTAACAGAAACGATAATTTCATCCTTAAGCGGTATTTAACGCTACTATATTTAAGGTTTAAACTAAACCACGTCCAATATAATCCTTCATACATACATACATAATGAAAGACCTTTTATATCCGAAGGTGTAAAGTTCTCTTAATTTAGTTCCACAGATTCAACAAATTCACGTCACTCTTTCCCGCTTCTGGCTAGGGCCTTCGCCTCGTTCCATGTTTTTCCTCTTTTTTTCAGAAGTTCATCCATATTGCTGTTCCACGTTTTACTGGGTCGTCCTCTCCGATTTTTCCCGATTTTCCTTACCTCCCATACGCGCTTCACCTGTCTAGTTTCATTCATTCTGATCAAGTGCCCCCGCCATTTCAGTTTCTTTTCTTCTACTTTAGTTCTTAATGATTTTGTTGTTAGCATCTGTCTAATGTTATCGTTTCTTTTTTTGTCTGTTCTTCTAGCGCCTAATGTTTTCCTCAGATACTTCATTTCACTGGATTGTAGTCTTTTTGTTTGTCTTTCATCAAGTATCCAATTTTCTGCTCCATAGGTTAAGACTTGTAAGTATACTGCTTTGTTCTTGTTGTTATCTCTTTTTTATTCAAAAAGTTTTTGTAGAGTGCATAATCCTTCAACTTATATTATATCTTCTCCAAGAATATCACAAAATTACCATATTCTACTAATACTGTTTTTAAAGACACTTGCGACACAACAAATCAGAATGACAATATAATGTCATAATGACACTCAATTTCGCGCTTATCATATTTTAAATTTCAAAACGCAATGCCGGCGACACCTGGTGAAATGTGTGAGTACCAAAACTTTGGCGACACTACACGGGACCTTCTGCCGTATCTATAGTATGTTAGTATTATATTATCTATGATTAGAATGTGACAATTTTTGACTGACATGCTTGACAGTCGCGTTAAGCGGTAGGTGGCGGTAGTGTAGGTTGACTACTTCTGCTGGATGCACTGAAGGGTTAGGTTATTTAAAGGACATATGACATAAATGTAGAAATGTGACTAATGATAGTCATTTATGTTGTAATCCTTATCGATTGGATTATTTAAAAGTGTTGTTGATAATGTGTCCGTTTTTGGAGAATAAAAATATTCTATTCTGGCTCGGTTAAACACTACATATTTTAAAGTGATACTGTGAACAAGGACAGATAATAGAGGAAGACGATAAGCGATCGACAAGATCAAGATTAACGGAAGACGTTGGTGATGAGAACAGTAAGAACAAGAGAAATGTCGTTAATACATACAAACAATAACATACAAGGAATATAATAAAAGCTCACAACGAAATTAATATACAAAAGCTATAAGAAGAACTATAAGAAATCTAACGATACCAATAGACCTTGAACAGGAGTAACCATTAATTTGCGGATATGTTACACTCATTAAATTTCATTTACTTTCATTTTGATTAGACTTCGTGTTCGACATGTTTCAGATAGGATGTACTGGGCGGAGACTGGAAAATATTCTGTCACGGTACAATATGCACTTGTTCAGTTTTTGTGCGCGCTGGATGCATTACATAAAATAAGCATTATAAGAAATGAACATGCCAAAATCAAATTTGAAATGTTACCAATTTAAGGAAATTGAGTCAAAGATTTTATATTGGTTTGATTTACATTGTTTTTTGCTTCTACAATAATGAAGCTAGTTTACTAAAGCTACCAACCTGTTAATAGTACTAAACGATTGACATATCATGTCTAAGTGACAGCTCAGACTCAAGACTGTTGCCGCTAATACGTAGTAATTTGTCACTTCATTACACTACAAACATAAGCGATATGACATTCGTGTGACATAATCGCCCCACACGTTAGTATTACCTATAAAATTCCAGTGAAAATGGCCATAACAGCAGGCGGAGAAAACTAACAGCAAAGATGGCTTTCACAGAAGCTTTGGAAAGCCTTTCAAGAACGCTAACCAATTTTATGTGCCACATGGGCAGTTGTCTGGAATCGAACATTGAAGGAAACATTTGTTGGTCACCACCTATCCTTTTTGCATTGTTGTGTCTATTTTACCGTAGTGCAATTGAAAATACAGCGGAAGCATTAGAAAACCTGTTAGGCGTAGAGAACCTGGAGATGTCCGCCGCAGATTGTCAAATGTTAATCAATGTATTGATAAACTTGAGTGACGTGAAATTTCAACACGGTTCTGCTATTTTCGTAAAAGATATGGAGGCTATTGAACCAGGGTTTATTAAAAATGCTGAAAAGATTTATGACACGTCTGTTCTACAACTACAATACGACAAGAAAGGTCGTGCCTATAAAAAGATTAGTACGTGGTTGGAAAAGCAGACTACAAAAAAGATTGGAGAATCGTTTATACCTAACGATTATAATGAACAGATTGCACTATTGTTGCTCTCTAGCTGTTACTGGCGAGCTGATTGGTTAGAGAAATTCGACCACTACGAAGCGAAGAAAGACGCTTTTGCTATATCAGACAATGAATCTGTACAATGCCGAATGATAAAGATGGCTTGCATTGCAAAATACGGAGATCGTGATGATATTAGCGCGCAAGTCGTTTGCATACCATTCAAAAATCCACGTTGTAGTATTTTGATAATTCTACCACGACCGAGGATTTCACTCAAAGACGTCGCACGCAAAATGCTTGGGAAGGACTTGCACGATTTATATGAACACCTATTCACTTCTCCAATTCTAGCTACTTTACCAAAACTTAAACTGGAGCACACTATTGACTTTCAAAGTACCTTGAGTCAATTGGGATTGGAAGGGTTATTCACTGGCAGTGCTGAATTCCCGGGAATATTAATCAAATCAAATGTCAAAGTGGACAGCTTTATACAGAAAGTCGTCGTTGAGACTGGAGAGAGAGGAACAGCCTTACCTAAAACAGAAATTCCGCAAGTTGGACATATGCGAGCTATAGCTACACATTCCCAAAATCGATGCGCGTTCAATGCTAATCGTCCATTTCTATTTTACATAATTTATCATGATCACAAATGTTTTCTTCCATTAGTGGTTGGAAGAATTGTACGACCAATGTAAGCAACATTACACATTTACTTCTATACTTTACTGTTATGGTAATTTCACGAATAAAACCAACAATCTATGTATATCTCTTGCTTTTATTCCATCACTCTTTCTGTTCGATCAGTGCAAAATATTACGAGGTCTTTATATTAGAATGGTCTATGTTTTCATATCGATGTCAGAAAAGTAAATATTGTGAAATCTTTGTTCACAAAGTTGATCTCCTCCTATACTATGGTCGTTAACCAAAGCCATTCCTTCCAATAAAACTAATTACTTATGAAACAGTTGAACCGATTTAGAACTTTACCAAAAGGAGAAGTACCCATCACGGAAGTCGTATGTATAAAGTAAAAACTAAAGCTTTGGTGATTTTCAAAAAAATTTCTAAATTAAACCAAAGAATTTAACGCTCGTATGTACATATATACAGTAGGTGAAGAAAAATCACCAAAACTTGAGCGAGAGCAGGTTGCTTATAATGTTTCTAAATTGTTGGAAGAGATTGTTCAAGTATTTTAATGTTTATCAGCTCTTTTATGGAAACTCTAAACTAAACCAATGAAGGAAGTCGATAAAGCTATTTGTAATGGACCAGATGTTTCAATTTGATCAAACGTTTTTGAGGAGAAACTGACACAAACCGAGGCTGGAACCCTGACTATTACTAAACGTTACAAATCCTTGTCTTAACCCTATACACCCTATATATTTTGGCATTTTTGAATAGTACGCTAAAAAATATTCCCACTTTATATAAACCACCCTACCCCTATTCCTAATAGTTATGGAGATATTTTACGTTTTCGTAAAAACTATCCCGATTCGGTGTTTTTCGTATGCCGCGATAGCTTGATCCTGAAAATAGTTATCGAAATGAAATTAAGAATATGTAAGCTATATAGTCCGGTATAGACAATGACATCAACAGAAGATGAATACCTACTTCCGGTTGTCAGAAATGATTCAACGCATTTCCGGAACTTCGTTTCTAGATAACTTCATTTTTTTAATGGCACCCTATATATTTTGTTAGATCGATAGATTCCTCATTCTAATACCTTTCCATTCATGTATATAAAGTACTATGTTTTCTTTTATACTTTTCAAGATATTTCATAGTTTTTATGCAAGCTACAAAAATGTTGTCCCCAATTTCGAGGTAACCTTGAAAATATTTCAAAAACAAAAGAGTATGCAAACATAATGTTCATCAATTATTAAAAACAAAAAGAAATTATAATAAATGTTAAAAATTATGCCTTTTTCTCTTACCGAAATATTAATTTTTCTTTGAAAATTGATTTTAACTCTCCTCGACATTTCAGGAGTTATTGATGTAAAAGCTTATACAATTCTTTCTCGCATATTTTGTTCAATAATCGGTGGTGTTCGGTGTACCAACTCTCTCATGTATGCCCATAAGAAGAAATGATATTTCTTCAAGTTTCGGTGATCTAGTCGGCCATTCTATTATACCTCTCTGACCAATGCATCTCTCCTCGAAGAGGTTATGCAATGCTGCTCTTAGATTCCATAACTTAGCTCCAAGACCTCCATTATGAAGGAACCACATATGTCTTGGCACTTCTATTGATAAATCTTCCAAATAACGAAATAGCTTCTTTAGTAAAAAAATATTGTTTCTGTGATTATTTAAATAGCTTTCGTAGAAAAATGGTCCAATAACGTACTGTCCTAGAACGCTTTCCCATACTTCCCCACTTCCCCATTGGCTACTTACATTGGTGTTGAACAAAAATGTTTATACAAGGATTGGTATAAGACAATGCAGATAATGTTGCCTAGGTTGGTCTAGGACTTTGCCTATCTGTATAAACGAGAAGCAAGTAAATAGTTTCTTCTGAATTTACCTATAATTAATATGCACAAGTATATGTATGTATGAGGAACTTAGATTTTACCGATTAATTAAATAAATCATATAAGTTAATTTCTCGTTTGAATATCTCATAACGATCCTTTTGTTAATTGCGTTTAAGACAGAATTATTCTTTGACAATCTGCACCAGTTGGTATCGATAAATAAATATAGCCGTTGAGATATTTATTTACAGTATCCGAACTCAAGTTGCTTACAAAAATTTTGTAACTTATGTCAAAAGCACTACATCTATTGGAAAATTTAAGATAAAACATAATGCTTAATATATATACATGAATGGAAAGGTATTAAAATGAGGAATTTATCCATCTAACAAAATATATATACAGTGTCATATAAAAAAATTAAGTTATCTAGGTACTAGGTAAGTTAGGGAAGAAAGGGCACGAAGGGAGGGTATGAAGGGAGGTATCCAACTAGACCACCTAACTTAAAGAAATATCATTTCTTCTTATGGGCATACATGAAAGACAGTACACCGAACGCCACCGAGTATTGAACAAAATATGCAAGAAAGAATTGTATAAGCTTTTACATCAATAACTCCTGAAATGTCGAGGAGAGTTAAAATCAATTTTCAAAGAAAAATTAATATTTCGGTAAGAGAAAAAGGCATAATTTTTAACATTCATTATCATTTCTTTTTGTTTTTTAATGATTGATGAACATTTTGTATGCACACTCTTTTGTTTTTGAAATATTTTCAAGGTTACCTCGAAATTGGAGACAACATTTTTGTAGCTTGCGTAAAAACTATGAAATATCTTGAAAAGTATAAAAGAAGACATAGTACTTTATATACATGAATGGAAAGGTATTAGAATGAGGAATCTATCGATCTAACAAAATATATAGTGTGCCATTTAAAAAAATGAAGTTATCTGGAGACGAAGTTCCGGAAATGCGTTGAATCATTTCTGGCAACCGGAAGTAGGTATTCATCTTCTGTTGATGCCATTGTCTATACCGGACTATATAGTTTACATATTCTTGATTTCATTTCGATAACTATTTTCAGGATCAAGCTATCGCGGCATACGAAAAACACCGAATCGGGATAGTTTTTACAAAAACGTAAAATATCTCCATAACTATTAGGGGTAGGGTGGTTTATATAAAGTGGGAATGTTTTTTTGCGTACTATTCAAAAATGCCAAAATATATAGGGTGTCCCATTTAAAATAACGGAGCAAGTATGTGTTTACCTACTTTTGAGACACTGTGTATAGTTAAAAATATTTTTAGATTATGCAGAACATAAATTGGGATAACTTTTCTTTATAACTTTTTTGTCTATTTTCACAAATATGGCAGATATCTAAGATCCACGTTGAAACGGGACATCCTGTACTACTGGAACGAATATCTAGCGCGAAATGATTCTAATGTGTTATCAACAGTAACGAATACGCTAAAGGAATAATATTATTCGCATATACAGGGTCGGACAAATATTCTGAGACAGTTTAATTACAAGAGAACGAAAGGTCATAACGGACCCTGGTTTTCGACAATCTGTATGACTAAAATTATACTACTGTTTTATGGCTTCAATAAGTGAGTGACGTCATCAGCTGTCAAAATATCGAAACATCTGCTACTTTTTTAAACGGAACACCCTATACAGTGCGATTCTAAATTGTCCTCTCCCCTTCCTAACTTATGATCGGTTTAATAGAGAGGTTCCACAGTTGGGCCATTAATATGAAATATTATACATATATGTAGGTACTACATTCTTAAAGTAAAATTTGTATGTAGTTTCAATGATTGATGACAGGGGACGATATAATATCAAAGTTATAAATGGTCGAGTGACACTTCATTTTAAAGGGCTTAGTAAGTATGGTATCAGTCTAAAATTTCATAAAAATTCTCGATATGCGCGATTCAGACTTCGGCGATATTTAGATTTAGCCTCATCTCTCAGATGCATGAGAAGTCCCATGTAATTATTTTGAATTGCTCAGTAATCTCCCTCCGTGTTTATACAGAATAATAATTTTGAAATTCGTTTACCTAAATAGCTAATAAAAAAACATTTAACGGCAGCCGTCTCCATCTCTTGTCGAGTACGAATGCTTAACAGTAGTCAGTTTAAATTATGGTAAATTATTGCGAACCAAACGCATTAATTCATGAATGTAGACTTCAGGTAGGGTTAACACAGGAAGCTCGCAAAACGCAGATCCAACATGAATTTCTTGGTCTCATATTATTTGCTGTAGCAGTAGCTTGCTTTTGAATAATGAAGAGTATCTCATTGTTTGTATATAAATCCCAATGCTTTACCTCAAACGTCAATGCGACTTCAAATTTGCGAAATATAAACTACACAAGACGAAAGAACCGCAACAGTTTTTTAAATCATTATTGCATATCATTTTACAACAAAAACACGAATTACACTGTGATAATAAACTGAATATTGCCTAAAATATATGAAGTAATGTCTCTGTTTTCTTTTTTCCGAGGACGGATCCAAGCGATTCGTAAACCTCATACTTTTGTAATCTACTCGAATTGAGGTCGGCAAGCTGGACCGTTACAGAGGGTTGGGAGGTCTAAAACGTTTCTAACGTCTTATAGGTCAGGTTGGTTGCGAATATATTAAGGGAAGGTGTAGGCAAATTTTCTCCTCATTACCCATTTATCCCAAAACAGGACGTCAGAAGACGTGACGCAGAGTAAGTTCTATAAATTGGTGGTTTTATTTTTATAAAGATCTTATCATAAACCAAAGATTTCGATATATTGGTTATACCATAGGACTCAATGGGAACTGAAAATCGCCCACAAATAAGTTGTTAGATAGAGGAGGAGGTGTGAGTATTTGACAATTGATAGCTGACAGCAGTTAGCCATAGTAAATCGTATATGTCGCGGTATCATTAACTTATAGAGTCTTAAGCACATCTGAGGACTCTAGATGAGGCAAGCTTTATTGATGATGTGAAACCCTCTTGAACGCTGATAACAAGTTCCATCATCAGCCAATTTAAAAATATCCGTAAAACCTGGTTATAATACATGGCAATAGTCTAACTGCTGGAACATCATATGGCGGTGCTCCAAATTTGTTTTTGCAAAAATATTATGGGATTTAAAATGTATATATTTCTGTATATAAAAAAGGTAACTGAAGATCTAAAAAACTCCAGATTAATATCAAAATTAAGTATGTTTTCAAAGAAATTTGAAAAAGAGCTTCAGAATAGAATCACGGATTACTGCACTAAATATATTTTGTTGAGAGACTACCACAAGAGTTCAGAAGAAAGTGGTCCACGGAAACAGAATAGCGGAATTTATTTATGACGAATTAAATTACAGAAAGAAAGTCCAGTGTTTTTCGATTATTAATCTCCATTTGATGCAATTAATAAAGTCATAGTGAGAGACAAGTTGTATGCTCTTGATATACGACGAAAACCTCTGCACATTATTATATTTCAGATAGGCAAAGAGGTGGTAGGCGTTGCCCAAATTGTAATCGTGGGGGTTTTACTCTTTACTGGTTTTCTGAACTTTGCAAATAACACCACTATAGCCCTATCCGCAACAATTGATAGTAAATTTCATACTAAAATGCAAGATTGTACGAGTCTGTTTGAAAAGTGACGGTGACATTTTTCTCGAAGAATTAGAATCCGAGTTGCGGTGATGACCAAACAAACGATGCAGCTTAAGAAGTCACTGCAACTAAGTTTCATAACTAAATTTTATTTTAACTGTTTTGACTTTTGTTACACTTTGATCCACCCTCTCCTATTTCTTTCTATCTATAGGTTTTCTGAGTTTCTTCTATACTAAAGTGCTATATAGCCAGGACCAAACTGAATGTGCTTCTTATAGCCACCACTTACAAAATGCTGTCACTCAAAAATAAATCCTGAAGCGATTTTGTAAGATTGCAGGTCAAATACCTTGGAATCACTCTTTCGATCACCTTTTGGGCATTTGAAAAATATGTGATGACGTGTACTCCAAGAATCTTAATGAGAAAATCACTAAAGAATGTGGGTCCGATATGTCCTCGAATATAGAATGCCCAATCAAAATATTTCTTCGTTAATTTCCAGAAAACCTTATTAAAAGCACTACTTTTCAGACCAATTTGTATGCCTTAGAGAAATACGATGATCACTCTGAATTTAAATCTATATGTTAGAAAGACTTACAAGCCACAGTGACCATTGACTGTTGGTCTTCACGTCCGGAACTTAAGGGTAGTTTTATTTAGTCATATACACATTCACTAAATCACGACAAACTACATAAATTAGAAACCATTATAGATAAATTATTTGCAATTTCTGTAAACTTCTGCATACCATTAAAATATCAATCAAAGGACGTAGTAACTTCAAGAATTACATATCCCTCAAATCCAATAAACATGGGTACAAATTTTAGGTATGTGCCGACAAAACAGGCCATATTTGTTTGTTTCATACGTATACTGGTAAAATTGGAACTCTAGTTGGTGAAGGATACGATAACTGATAATTATAGCATCCATTTAATCACCCGCCAGAAGCAGCTACAAAGCGAAGATATGTCCATATTTAGACGTACCAATAAAGACCTCCTTACAGATACATTTAAATAAAAATAATGGGCTCCATAGAAGTAAATCCGACTAGGATATGATCAAAGATAGTGTTGTAGACTGGAAAAAAAGTAAATTTCGTTAGCAACCACTTCAATACGACAATATCAACACGAACCGAAAAGAAAATCTTTTGGTACCCGGTCAATATAACATTGAACTATTAGCTCATATTCAAAGATAGGACTAAGGATTAATTGGTGCTGATTTTAAGAGTTTTCGAATTACAATTGTTCTAGGACTTGTTGAATAGGAAAATCATCTTCCTCAGTGCCATGTTATGAGGTCGATATATCTTTTTAACATAAGGTACAAGATGATGCGCTTTATGCAATGCAAAACCAGAAACCTCTAAGTGAATATGTATGAGGTAATTCCGACAGATAACTACTGCAAAGATAATTTTTTCCGATGCCACTTTGGTCGTTGCTGTTCTGATAAGGAACATTGTTTTTATAAGCCGTCATTAGTTGTCCCTTTTCCGTAGTTTACTCTAAGAATAAAACTGAGTCAAGTTCAGAGACCTAAGGATTTAAAGAACATACCGTATAGCTTTGTTGGTCTCACTTTTAAGACTTTCTAAATAAAACAAGCATAATTGGTAACCTTTCCAAGAAAAAGAAGAATCTGAACGCAAAGGGTTAAAAATACTTGTGGATAATGCCAATTCCTAACAATTATCTAGATCTATATATATCGCTTGCGTCTATTTATAATATTTTATACACTTCTTATATGTAAATAAGCTCCAAAATCAAAACCCTTAATTATTCAGCATTCTTTATACCTTTCTCCCATAATAGTAATAAATATAAACAGTAAACATTAATCATTAATTATTCACAGTATTGTACAAATGCTCGGTTTCAGTTTCAGCACAAAATATATAATCGGAATTCTGCAGTATTCAATATTTCCAATTTGTAACGCGGACCAATTTAAAATTTATAGCCCCATAGCGACAGTATAACCGTATAACCGTCGATAGTTTTTTATTTAAATTTTTCGGCTTAATCGAAAAATACAAAATATCTCCTCTATGTTAGCTATTACGTAAAGCGCCGGATGAAATTAAAATCTTCCTGTTCTTTGTGTTTTTTTCCTACCTTTTATTAAATCTCCTAGTCCCCGTTATACTGTCCAATACGTTGATAAATTGCATTTTTCAGCATTAACGTCCCGTAACATCGGCATAGGCATGGCATACTCAGTTATTTGAGGAACGTGGAAAGTCACAGCTACAGAAATCGATATTCAGAGAATGTATTTTATCGACTTGACACACAGAGTACGATTTTAAAGTGAAAAACATTCGTTTTAGGATACACAGAAACAGATACTAACTGATAAAGTACACTAGTGGACGTTAATATAGGAGAAAAAAACATTATAATCACGTATTATTTCTGGTTCATATTCCATACTAATTTGTCTGTTCAAAAGATTACCAGACATATGATTACAATCAACCACAAATTAAAATAATAATTGTGTTTCCGGCTCTATATGCTGAAACGTTCTAACTTATGTAGGAGTAGATAACACAAATTTAATAAATACTAAAAACATATTCCGGAGCGTGTTTCATCCCCATGAAATTCGCGAACAGGATAAAAAAAACATAAAACGCAGAGAAAAATAATTTCCGAACGACGAAGTTTATGTCAACTTATTTACATTTATATTGAAAACGTTGCAGTTTCGAAAAGCAACGTTGACAATTATGACCCGCCATTAGCTGGGTCGTATATTTTCTTTTTGTCAGTCATCAAGGGACGCAATTAATTTTATTCCCCAGCGATCCCCGTTCTCATAAATATGCATTATTTTGATCGTCGAATGTTTATTTGTTTTCACATGCAGTAACTACTACACCTATAAAACGTACACAAACGCACAACATATACTGTACGTAAGCGGATCAAAATTAGCTGCGATAAAATCAACATACGAATGCGAACGTTATTGCTGGTACTGCCAGAAATGTTAACGGTTTGGCAGATGTAAAAATATCGTGTTAATGTGGAATAAAATTATTTGTTACTTAAATTGTGAAAATATTTTTATACCTTTGAAAGCAACCATAACTAATAATTGTCAATACATTAAAATGTGAACGGGCTTATCATTCAATTACCGACCAATTGACAGCTCTATCTAAATACAATTTTTAACACAGGTTTTTGGTGTTTAGTTTTCATTAAACATACATCCAACGGTATCACCGAACGAACTAATCTTAAAAATTGTGAAACTTTGTTAAAATTAGATTTCTGCATTACCTGCTGGCTGTACTGTGCAGCACCTGTATACAAACAAATGATAAACGCCAGAATTGCAAATACTATACCGATAGAAAATTCTCGAATATTCTCCATAAATCTAGAAGCTGTATTTAAATAGACATATGTATAAGCAACTACAAAGTAGAGAGCTTAATCAATCGACGCTAATGAGTCGAATCAAATCGTTGACACTGTGATATGTCTCGAAAGTGTGTAAAAAATCTAGGGGTCATATTTATAGTTTGTGCTTGAGGTTGTGCCAATGCTTGAGCACGCGATTTTGACGTAAATGTCATTAAAATGCATCAAAATTGCGTGCTCAAGCATCCGAACCATCCAAGCAACGAACTATAAATATGACCCCAAATTACTTCTGTTATCTTTGTGGTAAGGTTGCTTTTGTGTTTCAGAAGCCGTCTATTACTCTATTGATAAAATAGCCATATCAGCATTATTTCGATTGTAAAATTGGGGTTCATATAAAACGATTTATGTGGTTTGCTGTCCCAATGGTGTGGATAGAGCCAAAAAATCATGTTAATGATGGTACCTTTTGTTGGGCAAAACATAAGTACATCCAAGAAGAAAAAATCGGTTAAATCAGCTATCCAAATATATCATTTGCCATGAGATCAGTGCCTAATTAGGACGAACTTCCTATTCCAGAACCCCCAGAAACAATAATTTACGAATCGATAATAGACATACAACGATTTGTCAAAAAGATATGCCATCACCATCAAGTGATCCCGATCTTAGAAATAAATGATCTCGTGAGAGATGTAAATAAGGCAAAATTACTAGGATCAATACTGCACCAGTAGAACCTTTGTGTGTATATATGTGTATGTATATACGGAGTCATTCACGAAACTGGTTCGTTAAAACTTTTTGATGTTCTTGAAATTCAACATTTCTGAAAACTTATAGTTATAACTGATATCATCTGGACTCATCAGCAAAATTATTTGCGCCATTGTACCACTTCTGGTTTACCGAAAGTTGACGTCAACTTTCTTAATTTAAAGAGCGCGGTATATTTTTTATGAGTTTTTTTGTATCGGGCATACAATTCTGCATCAAAACTTACTAAAACACCCTATATCAAAAATCAGCGGTTTTTTGGGTTAGTCAATTTTTGCAACATATTTTGCATGTCATTATCCGAAATAGCATACATCAAATTTACGTCATAAAATCTATCATAATTTATACAGGGTCGTCCAAAATTAACGTTCCTTTCAACTAACTTTACATCGATAAAAGTCACTTTTTTAAATGGAACATCCTACATATTATTGCAGTTTTGAATACACTTAATAATTCGCTATCATTCCTTAGTAGATATATTAGCTTGTATTTTTTTATGGTTTCCGAGTCATAAGTACTTTTGTGGTGAAAGTCCGAAAAGTATGCTTTTTAATACATTTAAAATCTTAGTAATCCTTGAATGTCACAATAATTGATATTGTATTTGTACTATAAACACACATAGATCAAAATAACAAATGAAATACATTACAGAAAATAAACGACATTTTAGATTTATTTTTCATTCATGGAGAATGTAATAAGATTATGAATAGTACATGTAAGTACAGTATTTGACGACAGATATCCAAATTTATGCAAAGTGATCTAAAATAATATCATTACAAAAACTCAAACAAAATAGCGTTGCAAAACACAAGATTCAATATGGTCAGATCACGATGACATATAAAACACACTTAAATTATTCCTTTCCAAAGCTTTTTCGTTTAACATTTTTTTTGGCTTCTTGTATTGATATTTTTTAGGTCATTTTGCATAAATGTGGATATCGGTCGTCATATACTCGACATGTGCTACTCACAATTCTACTACAGCCCCTTCATGAATGAAAAATAAATCTAAAATATCGTTTCTTTTCCGTAATGTATTTCATTTACCATTTTGCTTGACAGATATCAACTATTTGTATTTATAGTACAAATACAATATCAATTATTTTGACATTCAAGGATTACTGAGATTTTAAATGCATTAAAAAGGCATATTTTTCGGACTTGGTGGACCGGAAGTGGTACAATGGCGCAAATAATTTTGCTGATGAGTCCAGATGATCAATTATAACTGGAAGTTTTCAGAAATGTTGAATATCAAGAACATAAAATAGTTCTAACGAACCAGATCCGTGAATGACCCTGTATATATATACATGTGTTAGAAATGTGTTAGAAATACCATCTTCTTACAATACAGTGACAGAAAACAAAAATGTGCTATTTAATAAAATGCAAATTCATTTCGGCGTGACGTCATTGGGAATATTATAAAATACATTGTTATTAATATGTGCTCCTCTCGTGTCTGGCCGGCCCCAGTGCCGCTACCGTATGCGGAAGCGGTACAGCCAGTGACGCCAGCTGTCCGCTGACCTCCACCCTTCCTGTTCCCTTTCCTTTCTGTTCCCAGGTGAAGATCGGCAAGCGTTGCGGCGACTCCGGGAGTGTCTACGAACCGACTGGTTTTCTCATCCGGCTGGGGAGTAGGCTGATGTGAGCTTGCTCTGCCGACGAGGATCCGCGACGCATTGTGAGGAACCAGCCACTTCGGGCCCTGATCAGGTAGTGTATGGTGGATGCAAGATGTCGGAATCTGCATTGCCCCGGGCGAGCTCCAGTCCGTCCGTGTTTTCCGGGATTGGTGAAGCGTAGGTCAGGCCTCAGGGAACTGGGGTAGGATCCCGAGGATCTGAGGGTACACCCGTTCTTGACTATTGCGGCCCGCCCCTCCATACACGAAGCGCTGGCGAACTACTCAACATGGCAACTTTACCAACCAACAAGAGAACGCCGAAGAACAGCACAGAAGAGAGCCCCAACGGTGCCTTCAAGACACCAATGGCGCAGCACGTTAGGTCGCCGATTACGATAGATCTGACGACATTTAACATCGTACAACCAGGAGGTAGCAGTGACGACACGACATCAGCCTCAGATATGTCGTCCTCAAAAGAGGTTATCTGCAAACTGCGATGCCGCGAGTTAGGAATCAGTGACGGCGACGTGAAGATCAGCCTCACCAACGCGAATAGCAGAGGGCTGAGAATGGCTATCGTCCAACTGAGTCAGCGTCAAGCCCTTAAGCTGCTGGAAACACCCAGAATAAAGATCGGCTGGATAAACAGCAGAATAAGGCGCAGGGTAGAAGTCGTCAGGTGCTTCCGCTGCTTCGGCTACGGACATCGACGGGCTACTTGTCTCGGACCAGACAGAAGAACACAAGGCCTTTGCATCAATTGCGGAGAAAAAGGCCACCAACGGAAGGACTGCAAAAACAAAGCAAAATGCTTCCTCTGCACGGGAGACACCGCGACACGCAGCCATGTCCCTGGGTCCGGCGCATGTCCCTCCTTCAGAAAGGCATTAGATCAGGCAAAGAAGAGCCAATGACCAGAATCCTACAAGGCAACATGCACCGAAGCAGAACAGCAGACGATCTCCTCATCCTACTACAACTGGACACCGGAGTAGATCTGCTGCTTATCAGTGAACAATACCGGGATAAGGAATGCACCGGGTGGTACAGGGACACACTCGGCACTGCAGCTATATGGATCCCGGACACGAATACAGTCATCGTCGACAACCACGGAGCCCGAAACGGATACGTGTGGGTAAAGAGCGGCACCATCACCTACGTGAGCTGCTATCTCACACCCAACGAGCCGATAGCGGATTTTCAGGGCAAACTCGACAACCTGGAAGATGACCTTCGAGAAATGGCAGGGTCCATTATTCTAGGAGGAGACGTGAACGCCAAAGCCGTGGAATGGGGTATGGAATACTCCGATTCACGAGGGAGACGTATACTGGACATGGCGGCCAGACTTGGACTCAGCGTGGTAAATGTCGGAGACACTACCACGTTCAGGCGACCAGGCTACGGAGAGACGATACCGGACATCACATTGGCCTCAGAGGACATTGTGCGGGACATCGTGGACTGGCGAGTCATGGAGGACTACACCGGAAGTGACCACCAGTACATAAGCTACAAAGTGACGAGACAGCAGCCGATCAAGCGAAATCCTGCTCCGCCCGGTCCTCGATGGAACGTAGCGAAGCTGGATGAAGACGCCCTGGCTCATGCAATCGCTCGGGGAAAGGATGCCGTCATGGAATGTGCCGGTTCAGCGGAGACTATTGCGGACGCGACCATGGCCCTCATACGTCGCGCCTGCGGCGCCTCTATGCCGCACAGAAAGATATACAACAGAAGATCTGCGTATTGGTGGAACGACGAGATCGCGACCCTCCGGAAAAGATGCTTACAGCTTAGACGGAGAATAACCAGAGTGAGACGACGAGATCCGAACGCGGCAGAACTAGAGTCCGAGGACTTTAGGAACGCCAAGAGAGATCTCAAGAACGCCATCTACAGGAGCAAGAAACGTAAGTGGGAGGAGTTGCGGCAGGACGTTGACAACGACCCATGGGGCCTTGGGTACAAGATCGTCATGCAGAAGCTTACGACGAAGACGGCGAATCCAGTCCTCGAACGAGATCGGATGCGGAACATCGTTGACACGTTGTTCCCTACCCATCCGGAGAGAACTGCGGAAATGGAGGACGAGCTATTGAACGACATCCCGCTTTTTAGCGGAGATGAACTGTCAAGTGCGGCGAACTCCCTACAAAACCGCAAGGCACCTGGACCCGACGGAATTCCGACGGAAGCTCTCAAGATTGTGGCGCGCGTCTGCCCAGATCTGCTTCTGAACATGTACAACCGCTGTTTAACAGAAGGATCCTTCTGCAAGAGATGGAAGGTACAGCGACTGGTGCTGATAAGCAAAGGCAAGGGCGACCCGACCACGGCATCGGCATACAGACCGCTATGTATGCCGGACACGGCTGGAAAGCTACTAGAGAGACTGCTCAAAACGCGACTGGAGAGCAGCATAGACGACGCGGGAGGCCTGTCCGAGAGACAGCATGGCTTCAGGAAGGGACACTCCACCGTCGGCGCCGTAGCGCAGGTAGTGGAAACCTTCGAAGCAGCTCAACGGGGAAATCATTACTCGAGACCCCTGGTGATGCTCGTCACATTGGACGTTACAAACGCCTTCAACTCGGCGAGATGGAACGTTATGTTGGACGCCCTGCAGAACACGTTCGACACGCCATCCTATTTACTTAGGATGATACGCAGCTACCTTAGCGACAGGAAGCTGGTCTACGACATAGCAGGCGGGCCGTGCACGAAGAAGGTAACAGCGGGAGCGGCGCAGGGTTCCATACTGGGCCCCGACTTATGGAATGTGTCCTACGACGGGATCCTCCGAATGGAGCTGCCGCAAGATGCGTATCTGATAGGATACGCAGACGACGTAGCGGCAGTCATCCTAGCGCGTGACGAGGCGGATGCCCAGAGAAGGCTCAACCAGGTAATGAGAAGAGTCACCACATGGATGGACGAACACGGTCTGACCCTGGCAACGGAGAAGACCGAGGTCGTCCTATTGACCAGGAAAAGAATCCCTAGGGAGATCGAAATAACGGTGGATACGGAAGTCATAACCACTACAACTTCCGTGAAGTACCTCGGACTGCGGCTCGACAGCAAGATGACCTTCTGGCAACAGATTCAGTCGTCGAGCGATAAAGCCGCTAAAGTAACGACGATGTTGAGCCGACTAATGGCCAACGTAGGAGGATCGACGGCGAGTAAACGCCGGCTGCTAATGACCGTCACCCATTCCATACTGTTGTATGGAACCGAGGTCTGGGCTGACGCTTTACAGCAGGACAAGTACAGAAAGCGGATGGCTTCAGTACAGCGTCGGGGAGCACTCAGGATCGCCAGCTCATACCGTACGGTTTCCGAACCGGCGGTGCTCGTGATCGCAGGAGTAACCCCGATAGACTTACTGGCTCAAGAAAAGAAGAGAGTCTACGAGACACGACGAGACGTCGGTGCACGACAAGCAAGAGCGGACGCTAAAACGCTCACACGACAATGTTGGCAAGAGCGCTGGCAGAACGACACGAGAGGACGGTGGACGGCCAGACTCATCCGCAACATCACGGAGTGGATGAACCGAGACCACGGCGAGGTAAATTACTACCTCACCCAGTTTTTCAGCGGACACGGGTATTTCAACGCATACCTGGCTCGAATGGGTAAAGCAGAGAACGCGACATGTCAGTATCACGACTCTGTGGAAGATGATGCTCATCACACCTTCTTCGAATGCGAGAGGTGGAGTGACTACAGAGCCGCGCTACAACACGAAGTAGGACCTCTAACGCCGGATAACGTCGTGCAAACGATGCTGTCCGGGCACGACCACTGGCAGAAGATCGCCACGTTCGTCGAGAAGGTGCTGAAGGAGAAGAAGAGAGAGACCCAAGCAATGGAGGCAGCCGACCGAGGCTAACTACGAGGTGCCATCCTGAAGTAATGCGACCAGCGGTTCCGGGATGGATTCTACACCTGACAAAGTGAGGTTTTTTAGTGGGTGCGAGTCCCACACACCGGGGACGGGTCTCGTCCCTGATGGTGCGTTAAGGCATTTTTCCTCACTTAAAAAAAAAAAAAATATGTGCTCCTCATCGACCACTATAATATTACCTGGTCGGATTTTAAAATTTTTATTTAGCTTGGCCGTAATTCTAGTGCATCATTTTAAGTGGCCCACCCTGTATATATAGACGTGTATATTATGTGAATTCATTACATAATTTTAACTAACACATTCTGCATCTTTCTAGCTGAGAGAAATCTCCTAATATCTGCTATTACACATGGAAATATTGTTTTCTGTTGGGTGATGCCGGACTATAAAAATAAGTTCTTCTAGCAATTAAATAATCAGCTTAATATTTCATAAATGATACTATTTAAATTAGAATTAATAAATAAAATTACTTTAAAACAGAGCAGATCATATTCATAAAATTCGACGGCTGGTGGCTCAACTTGAAGAGACTGGGTCAATCGGGTCAAGTAGGACATCTGAAGCGGAATTGAATTTTCGCAATGTATCAATGCAGATGACTAAAGCCACGGCTAGAATTTTGGAATTGCGTTAGTCTGTATTATATTCTGGATTTGATATTTTGCAACCTCTTTGTATTTGTGAACATGAAAATATAGCATACTATGGAAAGAGCTCGTATAACAAGACAAAAGGCACAAATTGTGACGCGAAGGCTTCCTTTGTCGAAGTTCAGGATCATAAGAAATAATGAACATGAACGCTCACTCCACTAATCACAGATTCCAGAAATGTGTGAGATATGCGGTCGGAATAGATGCTTGTTTATTGTTCTATCAGTACTAACTACTAATACTAACTAGCTATTTCTGGAAATTACTACCACCGCAACCTTGTAACCTTGTTTAATAACCTAGAGGGACATCAAATACAATATTCAAGTTCTGCTTTATACATATGTATACTTTTAATTTATAGCCGATAAAAGGCTATAAAGTAATTGATGGACGGCCTCCAATAAACTGGACCCTTGAGAGCATCCAAGCTATAAGGGAAAACGCCTAGGAGAAGCCATTAACGTCGTCGCGAAAACATGCTAGGTACGCAATTGACCATCTCTCGGTGGTACCTTCAAAGAATTTTGACCAAAGATTTGTAATTTAAAGCGCTAGCGAACCACCACCCGTGTGGCGGAGAGTCAGAGATTTTTGAATCGCAATACCTGAATGCCTAATTTTTTCAAGAAATTGATGATGAGCGACAAGACACATTTCCACCCCTCTCGACGTATAAAGAAACAAAATACGCGATTTTGGGCAATTTACAATCCCCTTATCTTCTATAAGAATCAAAAGATCACTCCGTCCACAAAAAGTGACCGTATTGACTACAAATTGGGCATTCGAATTGTCACATTTTAGTTAACAAGCACACCAACTGATATAATGAAGGTCTAAAAACACAAAAACAGATGCATTGCAGACTGTTACATGTTTACAAGTGACTGCTATATTTATCCATTGACCAATCTAATAAATAGAAAGATATAAGAAGAAAGTTCTTAAAGCGATAGGTATCACACTAATGGAAGCGACATAAATTACCAGTAATACTCAATATACTCTGTTTCTTCAGTAACATAATAATGTCCACAACAGTACCGACGATCGACAGAAAAAGATAAATGGCAACTTTCCTACATTCACTACATTCCCAACGGCGCGGTATCCGAAACATTTCGTTTTTCCGAACTTCGTTTGGTGTGACATCCCGTACTTAATGATCCGGAATAATGTTAAACATTTAATTGCACGTGCAGTCCGATATATGTCCACCTACACGTGTAAAACGTGCGTTCGAGGAAATTCAGCAGCGTTTATTGGACATCGACAGTAACGTTGCTAAAGGCCGGAATGGAACTGTAGGAAAAAAGTGCTGAATTAGGGTTGCGAAATACTTCGAAAACGAAGAGGAAAATAATGTACGAATTGTACGTGTCATTACGTTGGTGCATTCGAGTAAAAGAGCGGTAATTTGTTAAGCGTTCCAATGATCCGCAATTAGCTACACATCGGTCGTTCTATAGATAGTAGGGTGGTAATGAATGGAATATAATCAACGTTATCTCCCCCTGAAGGGCAGAAATTAATGGCAAATGCTGGATATCGGGAGAAAATTTAAAAGATATTTTGTGGTTTATCTTTCTTCATTTCTCAACCATCTAAAATCGTTATTTTCGAATACTCATCTTAAATTAGGTTCTTTATCAAAGCTTCACATCTTGGATGATATTTATAAATTCCATGTCTTTGTTCACCCTGAATATGTTTAAGGAGGAAGCTTTCTTAGTAAAATACAAAAGAGAATTGCAATAAAATATAACGAAGCCAAATTCATGGAACATCTCGAGTGGAACGTAAGACAAAAGCGAGAACGACACGGGAAGAAATGCGCACGGTATGCATTAAAAATAAACCTCCCCGTATTAACATAACAGTCAAACACTGAGTAAAACATGTAATTCTAGCTGCGTACGTTGCGAGGTATATTCAGCATAAGCTCCGGGATTTTCCAGTTCAATGCAAATCACAGTTTCCTTACATTTCGGTCTCTGATATTCAATTTCTACCCCGCTCAAATTCGAATCCCTATTCCAACAAAGGAAATAGTATTCTACGATATTTTCGACATGCAAAATTCATATTTTTTCTTCGAAGCTATGTAGGTACACGCTACGTTGCAATCGTGGCAATGTAACAATATTTGGAGGAATTCGTTCGCGCAGTTAGAGATGTTGTAAAAGGAACTTACGTACCTGTCTAACGGAAAATTCTATGAAAATATATAAAGGAAAACGGGTATGGATATTTCTTTGGATATTTTATAGATAGATAGATTCTTTAGAATTTCAAAGCAGTTTTATTTCATCAATATTACTATACAACCTATTTATGGATTTATGTAATTATGTATTATAAAATATACCAAAGTTTAGACTCAAATTCACAACATAACTTCTACATTTCGCACAATATGAATTAATTGTAGGTATAAGTAAAAGAGGTGTCGATATCCTGCCAAACTTCTGCAAGGAACTGGTCACATATACGCCGAGTTAAAATAAGATACATACATAAGTGGTACATTTAATACTACCATACACGGTGGATATGTATGACATACATTAAGCTCGGTTAATGAAATAAAAAAAAACTCAATAAAACTAGTATATCGGGGCTGTTTGGTTGTTTGTTGAATGTGAGCTGTTTCAAATATCGTTAGACTGAATTTCAACCCTGATGGGATTAACTGTTGCCCATTACACTGGTTGGTTGTCATCTGATCTGGCAAATGTGGATCGTTAGGACGAATTTCAACCGTGAGAGGGAGTTAGAAAATATTTTTGATTATGTAAACAAATAGACATTTCAACAGTTATACCACAAGAGCTTAAAAAAATCTTCGTATAAATTAGAGGGTACTCAGAGTGCTCAGAGAGTCCTTATTAACAGCCATTATATATATACAAGGAAATCGGAAGAAAAATATATTAATTCTAAATATTATTGTTTATTTATAATATGTGTGTATAGTGTAGCTCTAATGTATCCAGCCTCTCACTAACTTCTGCACGGTTTTATAAATAAGTACCATCTTGGGATATTGGATTGCGACATGTTGATCTATGATGCCCCCTTGTATTAGCTACAAGCTGCTAAAATTTGGTCACTCTCTGATCGTGCCATCCAGTCTAAGAGCTTTAATAAACTGCAATAACTGTGATGGTTTCAGAGAAGGCAGTTTTTCTTCGTCCATGACGCCTTTCCCGAGATAATTAGCTCTGATTGCCGTGATAGCAGTACAGTTAGATGTCAGGTGTTCAGGTTTCATCCTTCGCCACGCAGAATCTGTAGTCGTTATTCTGTGTTAGACCTATACTTCTCATGTGTTGCCCAGGGTGACAATGCTTTGTAACGAAACCTGTGAGAATACGTAATCTGCTCTAGTTCTAGCAAGGTTTTTGCTCAATGCTTGTTGTACTTTCTAAGGAATATCGTGGAGTGTCTCAGCCCAGGTAGATTCTCCCAGAGTCTCTCCTCTCTATCTTGGAGTTCTTTTTGTAGGTGCTCATCCTTATACCGCAAAACTGTTCCGGTCCTACAAACAAAATTGTGGCGGTTTCCTTGCTAATAGTTAAGCTTCTTCGTTGCCTCTGATTCCACTATGTCCTAGTACTCAACGTAATGCAACTCTATGTTTCTTGCGTAGATTACTTAGTCTGTTGAGCCCCTCCAAGAGTAACTTCGAGCTAATGCTGTTAGAACTCAGCGCCGTTATGGCTGCTTGACTATCGGAGAAAATTGCAATACTTTCCTTGCAATAGTTCCTGTCCAGGTTCGAATGAGCATATCTTCCAATGGCGTTAATCTCCGCTTGGAAGACACTAGAGTATATTCCTATTGGATCGGAGCATTTGGTTGTTGATTTTAGAACCGTCCACATTTGATCATGTTTTCTTTTAGGGAGTAGGTGGAGGATTCAGCTTTTCATTCTCTCTTATTACTTAGGTACGTAAGAAAGTTTTTTTCGAAGCTACATTTCTCAACCATTTCATCGTTCTGTAGATTGAGAAGTGGGAGGAACCCCCCTTGAGACGTCCAAGTTCTCTGATACGGAGTCTCGCCACTTCCAATCCCCGCCCTGCAATGCCTCAAGGGCTACTCCCTCCATCACTATGTGTTGAGGTCAAATCTCCAGAATTACTTCTAGGGCAGCAGTTGGGCATGTTCTCACAGCTCCTGTGATGGATACGCATCCTAACCGTTGCAGGTTGTCATGAGCATTCCTGGTTGTGACTTGAATTGAGTTGGTACAACAACACAGTTCAGCAGGGAAATATGGGTAAAAATGAGATTACTTTTAATGATGCCAATTGTTACAACAGCCGTCCAATAGAAACAAAAATCTGTACAACATCATCAAATTTGATCAAATATGTTGTTTGATAAACTTTTTGTTGTTGCGTCTGTACACTGAGAGAAACAAACATGGTCAGCTAACTTTGTTAGACATTGACGTTGGCACGTCGGGAAAAACAAAAAAATATAGAATTTACGCAAACTTAAGCTTACGCTTAGGCGGTAACTGACAAACTAGACCTAAGTGTCACTCAACTTACATTTTTTATTATAAAAATTGTACTTACGGCCAGCTTATAAATTTCAATTTAGTTTGAGTAAACATTGCGGCAAAGCTCCCGTAAGCACCATACCACTAACTACATGCTCAACATTTCTTCCAAAACCTTAGAAAAAATATATCAACAGAGACTTCCCCGTTTGTTTACCACTCCCTACATTTAACGAATCTAAAAATAAACACAGCCACTATGGAAACGAACTCGACGATTTCCTCGAAAATATCTACCCCATCATTAAATCCACATTAAATCTGTGTACACGCAACAAATTAACGAATACTCAAATTATGTATACTCTAACGCTTCACTGAGGAAGTAAAAATCGATATTCCTTTACAACATGCAGCGAGAAAGACTACGAGCACTGTATTATCGTATTAGAACAAACGCTAATAGAGAAGGTAGTCCCTGAGCTTTGGATGTAATCGTGAAAGTAGCGAAATATGCAAGAAACATCCGGTGTTGTCACTTGGAACGAAAACGTTACGGAATAGGGTGCCACGGGTATCATGGAGACGTTAACGATATCATCGGTAGCAATGTTTATTTTTAATATGTCGCCAGAAGTTCGTTCAAAGTTTCGAAGTTGTTTAGAAAGTAATTTGATTGGAACTTGTTTGGTAAATTAATCAGAACTTATACTTGGTATACAATTATGTTTATCATGGAAAACGTAGAAGGGAATTTTGAAAATGTCAACATATGGCTACGTTTATTATTAAACGGCGGCGTTCTGACGATCAATATTATTATACACATATATTGATTGCACATTATTACAGTTGCTTCCTATAAAGTTTAGAAAATTTAATAAAACGTTGTTCAACATATTCAGTTCATTTAAAAAGAAAATAAAATGATTATAAAATTCATTTTCAGCATAAACGAGTTTCACTCATAATTTCCTATTGATTGTGTAGTACGTAGATAAAATTATAGGGTTACAAGCATTACTATATCCACAATATCTTCTTTAATCTCCTTTATATACGTATTAGTTTGGCGATGGCGATTATCAAACGTAGGTACAAGCTAGTAGAACTAGTTATTTACAAAACGTACAAAATAAAAGGAACATGGCTAGCACAGATTGCAGGCATTGAGTGCAGTACCCGCAATACAACCGGTTTTCTCAGTCAAAAGTATTGATATTTCTAAAGCTGGTTTTACATCTGTCAATTAATTGATCGATTTCTAGAACTTAAAATTAGTCAATTTCTAGTTCTTGAAGTAGAACTTATTCTTGTATTACACTTATCAATAAATCTGAAAATATT
This sequence comes from Holotrichia oblita, assembly GCA_023690525.1. Lineage (NCBI taxonomy): Eukaryota > Metazoa > Arthropoda > Insecta > Coleoptera > Scarabaeidae > Holotrichia > Holotrichia oblita. The sequence goes on from CM043022.1 coordinate 17,451,089, forward strand.
TTAAGATCTCTTTTTTGATGAATTTTAAGTTCTTAAATAAGAACTTACTACTGCATTACACCTAACAATAAATGGATATAAGAACAGCAACTGTGAACGGAGTTTGTAATCTTTTTAATGTTAATAGTGGTAACAGTTTAACTCTCTCCGTCACGTAAAGTGGTTGCTGGACCCCAAAGGGGCACCAGCTGCCGACCGACGGTTAAGTATGCGGCAATCAGGGAAGGTGCACACACTCCTCAGGACAAAGAGGCACGAAACCAGTTGCCCGCACGAGACCGACACCTCGCGGAGAGGCCCGGCGAACCGGTGGGCTCCTCTCCCCGTGCTACCCATGTTAGACAAGTTTTCTTGTCAACGTTGGACGGGTCACCGTTGGAGACGCTTTAGCGAACTCCTACCTCACATCTAATCCCACGGGGCCTAGGCCTCCTTGCGGATGGCTACTATCGGCCAAGCGTGGGAAACGGAATCTGGCCGTGAGGTACAACCAGCCCGCCCGTGAATTAAGCCTGAACTACGGGGACGGCCGGGCAAAAGCCGTACCCCAAAATGCCAACCGCGCCAACCCTTTCGCCCCTCCGGCGATCAAGTATCCGCGGCAGCTACAGTGAAACCGTAGGGTCCCAGAATCACCGAGTTGTCTTAGGATGAAACCGCAGGTTTCCCAACCAGACAACCAGCGGGCGGACTACTCCTCGGCGAACCGACTTTTATCCTCCCCTACTATCTTCGCCAAATTCTCTCGCCACGCCCGTTTCCCTGAGTGTGGCCACCAAGGATGAGGTAGTGCAGCTGCAGAGTTCCCTAGGTAAGCGCCGTAGGGTGCCTCACTTACCCACCGTATATTCCGACGGTTAGCGGCCGGGCACCGGAGCGTATGCCCATGCTTACGCCCAAGCATCCTCCCCTATATACGAAGTCTACTCCCGCCACGCCCGTTACCCTGGAACTATGAGACCAGGGATTGGGTAGTGCAGCCGCAGAGTTTTAAGGGTCGACGCTATAGGGTGAACGCCGACCCGATCTCTCTCCGTCACTATAGGGAATTATGATATTATGCATATCTTATGTTTAAAGGTTATGTGAGATGTGTGATGGATGTGTGATGGTGAAGACGTTTGACTCCATTTTGAATGTTTGCAAATCTTTGAATGTGTACTACAGTACAGTACAGTTTCCCTTTTTTGCTGTCCGCCGCATGGTCACCACCTCCTTGTTACTCTTGCTTTTTTTATTTCAATCTTTTTTAGTAACATTAAGGAGAATACAGCTTCGTTAAATTTGTTAATCATTTTCGTTGTTATTTTGAACTTGCTTTCTGCATTATGCTGCAAAATCAAAATTTCAAATAATCTAAAAATATGAATTTAGCCTTTCATAATCACAAAAAATATTATGTTGTTCAAAGAATCGTTATTGTTGTAATTAAAAGTAAATTTGGAATTACTCTCGTACAATAACTGTGACAGGTTAGCTCGATCCACTATTAAAACAAAATTTCCTATGAAATTGAAGTTAAATTGAAACAAAAATAGAACATGCGCTAATACTTCAGTTTCTACAACTAGGCCAAGTTCTTGAAATTGATCTATTTATTGATAAATGTAAGGCTCTCAGCTATATAGAAACTTAAAATTGAAGAGAACTAGAACTAGAAATTGAACTTAAAATTGAACTTGAAATTGACACATGTAAAAACATAACTTGACGTCAATTCGTCTAAGTTCTAGAAATTGATCAATAAATTGACAGATGTAAAACCAGCTTAAGAAATTTAATAGATGTTGGCCAGACTGGAAAATGTATTTCTTGCTTTTTACACTGGCATAAAAAAGAACTTCTTATTAACTCCATGTATGAATCCAGATGCATACCATATTTCATGCGATAAGATGGCATACATATAACAGAGACAAGCACTTATCAACAAACAACAGGAAAGGAAAGGTGTTCACCAGTACTTAACGGTATTACAGAAAATTGTAAGAACGCAAGTTTGCAGATTATATCGAGAAAGCTCTAGTGTTTTGTTGTTTTTCATCTAAGAGTACAAAATAGAAGAATCAGCTGAGCTAGGTGTGCATGAAATTCAAACATACTGGCCAGGTGGATCTGGTAAATTAGATCTATTCTCTGAAAAGTGAAAATCATCAGTACATGGTAGAAATGGAAGTGATTTATGCGTAGATATTACACTTTTAAGATTAAATGATTTCAAGAAATATTTTTCTAATTTACAATTAGAGAAAACTGAGAACAATCTGGTCACAAACAATAAACATTACAGCTTACCTACGGTAATATTACAAAACTGTTAAATTTATGTGGCGAATACTGATAAACAACTATTGCTGAATTCTCGAGTGGATACGTCAGTTACACATTAACACTTAATACAAATTATCCAGTAAAAACGTTAAGGTCATAATTCAGCTATTTATTGACCGATTTTATGTAAGCAACAAGTAGATTTAGTAACATCAAAAATACAACAATAATAATAATAATAAACGAACGGATATATTACAAATATTCTTTGAATGTTATAAAAATCGTCTTCAAGCGTTCCCAATATTATTGGGACATCAAAAACTACAGTTCATAATATTCTAAGAAAACACAAACTTAAACCAGACATTGCTCAAAAAGTACATGCACTATTACAAAATGGTCCTCGCCGAAGAATGCAGTTTTGTCGTTTTTAATTGTGTTAAAACAAGATCCGAATATTTACAAAATCGTCATTTGGTCTGTTGGTATTTTTAACATACATCGACAAAGGAGCCAAGGTAATCTGATCGCACAACGCCAGAACAAATACTAATTGGTTCAACACTCAAGTTGGAAGTAGGTGGATAAGAACCTTCGGCTCTGGTCCTATCGAGTTACTGGATGTTACGCCTCTCGATTTTTGGTTGTGGTCTTATCTACAAGATCGAGTTTATTTAAGAAATTCAGAAAATATTGACAGTTCAAGATAAAGAATTATTAACACTTGTCCAAAAGTACCTGCTGTTTGTGTTTTAAATACGACTCAAGGAGTCGTAAGGAGATGTATGAGGTATGTGTTGAACAAAATGACGGGCAATTTGAACATTTATTGTAAAGTTTTTTTAAATAAATGTTTATGAAACATATACAGTTGTATATGTTATGTATATACCCTTGAACTTAGCAAAAAAAATCCACTCTGAATATAAGTAAAAATATATATGTTACCAAATATTTCGTAATTTTTGAAAAGAATATTAGCAAAATTAAAGGATCGCAAGCGAGTTTGAATGTAAAAGTGTACACACAACATTTTTCTATAAAAGCTAAGAAAGTACTGTATGTACTACTTACAAAGACTAAAAGGGAACTTTATTATTCAGAAAATGCAGAAGTATTCGAAAAGGTAATTAGAGCAAAATACGCTACGGCAATTGCTTCTATTGTTAAAACAACCAGAAACAATGCGAGCATTTTAGTACCGATAAATATTATAATAATATATAAGCACACCTGTAATTTGGTCACGCGAATTTGAAAATATATTAAAAGATATACAGCAAGTTTTGGTATTTCTTGATGATCCAAAAATTAGATGCCCGTATAAAAATTTTTCAATTTCTCGAAATTTTTCTTTAACTACTTCGTTTACTATTTCTACCAGTTTGTCTATGCCTTCTCTTTCCACGCATTTTATCGCTTCCGAAGTAATATTGTCTTTATCCGGTTCTTTTCCTATTTCCATCTTCTGTTCTCCGGTTTCTATATCCTGAATATACATAGAAACTTCTCTTTTGTGATATTGTGCATCAATATATGTTACTTCTTCAAAGTACTTTCTCCGTCTTTCCATTATTCTTTCCTCGTGTATTATTATGGTACCTAGCTTGTCCTTTATATCAGCATATTGTGCTGTATTTTTTGTGTAAGTTGCTTTATGAACATAAAATTAAAAGAGAGGTTCAAGATTTTCAAAAAATATAAAGAAAAAGGTCTACTATTATCATTTGACATAGATTTAATTAAGAGTGATATTGTACTGCGCCCCCTTGCATGAGCTGTAAGCTCCCTATCCAGTCTAAAAGCTTTAATAAACTGTAATTAGTAAGATAGTAGATAGAAAGCATTTCTTCTTCGTCTATTACATCTTTGCCGAGATAATTGGCTCAGGTTTTCAAAATAGCGGTGGAGTTAGATGTCAGGTGCTCCTGATTTTCATCTCTCGCCCAGCAGAACCTGCTGCCGCTATTCTGTTTCAGATTTATCCTTGTCATGTGTTGCCCAAAGTAACAATGCCCTTGTCAGACAATCTGTGAGGATACCTAGTCGGTTTCTACTTAGGCTTCTATCTTTGAGTTCCTATAGTGCAAAACGACTCCGGTCCCACAAACGACGTTCTAGCGATCTTCCCTATTAATAGATTAGCTCCTTTGTTGCTGGAACCAGCCCAGTATGTCTTGGTACCCAGAATAGTGCAACTCACCATTTGACATAACTTGTTGAACTATTCATTCAATTTCTGTACTTACTTGTTTTGCCGTTACAATCTCTATCTCTTTCTACAGATTCAGATTCATTTTAATTCTGTTTCGCATAATCATTAGCGTTCCCAGTATTGCATATGGGTAAGATTACAAAGTTAGAAACGTTTATATATCCACGGATATATACATACTTTGTTTATTAATTATGAAATAACTCAGTTCACATTTAGAACGTGTCAATATTTTCAAAATCCTTCCTTTAAACCCCTTTATACATACATAAAAGATTGATCGATCACTACCACGCTAAATAATTCTTTTAAACTATCCATCTCCTTCTCGTTAATTCTGTTTATCTTTTGAAAAAGAGACCAACGAATACAATATTAATTAGCCGAAAGTTTCGTGTACGAACGATATCAAACTTCCCCCATATTTCCGAAGCTTTGCGTCTTCCTATACTTGAGCTCACATAATTCTAGCTTAAATACGGTGGACCTTATTTTACCCACACTCCCACCTATATTGTTGCCCGATTTCTCTTCCGAAACTTTTTCCATTAGCGACTAGATAAATGTCTAATATATCCCGTCCTAGTAGTAACGAAGGAGCTTTATTTAAATAAGTGTATAACAGACAACGAGGGAAAAAATATGTACCTATTACGAGATACGAATACAAAACGAATAAGGAAACAGAAGTCGGGCAGATGAAAACGTTTTTTCTACATTGTTAATGTTAAAAGCGCATTTCTATATTTTCATAACGTTTCTGGTGGAGTTTTTGCTTATTTTATGTTCGAAATTGCATCATTTCCATACGTCAGGCAACAAATCTACATTGGTCGAAATATAAACCTGAATAGAGCCAGTAAAAGCTGCTTAAAGTTGGCGACTTTGACATTTCTAACAAAAAATCGGGTTTGATTATATTTGGATAGATATAAAAGGAGACTTATTGCTGTCAGGTGGATCAAAAGCAGGATTATTTCCTTTGAATATAGATTCATATATGGTGAATACGTGTACTTATATTTTAGGAATGGAACTATAATTACTACGTTCATATATGTATGTATAACATCAGCTTTATTTTTTACGTGAAAATGAAATCTCCGTTATCTTTGTTTAGGCAATCTTTCCTAGTTGCGTCTCCAATATTTTATTTTGCCGGCGTCTTTTGCTTACTTCTGCAGCAGTGGCAAGGTGTTCCTCTGTTTCACATTGTTTGCCCTTGATTTAGTTTATTTAATTTTTTTTTTTAATGTGGTGGGTGTTTAGTTGCAGTGACTCCGTAAACTGTATCGCTTGTCTGGCTATCACTGCAACTCTCGCGGTGTAGTTTTTGTGTGTGTATGTTGTGTTCAATTGGCTTTGTGACAGCATCATATCGCCTTTTATGATGCCGCGCTGTTAATCACTTTGCTGCCAACAGCGAATGGCAAGTCGATCCGGGATTAAACTCTCTGAAAAAATGTCACCGTCCCTCCAGAGAATTGAACCCCGGCGCCTATCGTCCTCTCACAACAATAGTCAGCCGCCTAACCACTGCGGCCATCGACCCGTTCATTGATTTGGATAATAAAGGCAGACGTTACTACGTTTCGTTACTCACTTTGCTTTCTAGTCTGTTTCCATTCTACAAATTGTGAAAACAACGAAGTAAGAAATACTGACATTTTGATTTTGCTTACGTCTTTGGGCGCAAGATTTTCTCATCAATAGAAGGTCTTCGGGAATATGACTTCTCTTGACAATCTGTTAAATTATTCATGATTTTCTTCCATAGCGATTATTTAACCACTCACTTGTTAATATAATTACTTACATTGAAAAAATTACAAGGTCCAATATTAAGACAGCTTATACTAGATTATAAAGACCAACGGCTAAATAAAACAGGTATAGGTGAACTTGGACATTATTTTAGAATATAAACTGCGATCTATTTGGTAAAGTAGTTATTACATTTCAAGAACAGGTTAAGCATAGCAACCAAGTTAAAAGACTGTTGTGTATTTAAAAGTATTACACAAAACTCACATAGGAATAATAAAAGCGAAGCAGAAAACAAAACACTTACTCTAGTGGCCAAATATAATGAAGCACATTGACAACATGATAGGTGCATGTTACAGATTTAATAGATTAAGCAATTTTAATCAGAAAGATTCATGAAAACTCCACAACATAGTTGCAAATCAATTCCGGTATGCAGCCATTCATAAAGCACAATGGGAAATAAACAATTTCTTCATATTAGAAGATTCATGATGGTTAGAAGTGGGATAATTTGAAGAGAAGATATATATTTGGCACATAGAGATTTTGAAAAATATTTTTAGCACTTACAGATTTAATAGTCTCGCTCGCAAAAGTTATTTCTATTCATCGAATCTCTTTTTAATTAGTTTCAGTTATTAGCGCCACCTACAAAAAAGAACTTAAATATAAAGAAGAGAGGCTCAGAGCATTCCCCTGGGAGAATCTCCTGGTCTGAGAAACTGCAAGATATTCCTTGAAAACCCCAATACTACGCATTCTCACAGGTTTTCTCACAGGGCATTGTCATCTTGGGAAACACATGACAAGGATAGGTCTAAAACAGAATAACGACTGCAGGTTCTGCAGGGCGGGGGATGAAAATTCGGACCACTTGACATCTTACTGCACCGCCATCACGGAAATCAGAGCTAATTATCTCGGCAAAGACATCATAGATGAAGAAAAAATACCTTCTCTGAAACCATCACAGCTATTGCAGTTTGTCAAAGCTGTTAGACCTGATGGGGAGCTTACTGACATACCCCAGCAGCTTGCAGCTCATGCAAGGGGTACAATAGATCAATAGGTCACAGCGCAATATCACCCTTAGTAAAATCTAAATCTATTACTGTTAATGAATAGCTCAAATAAACTCTCGATAGTCAATCATTAGGAAGTGCACCAACTTTCCACAGATACGCCATTCTTTCTTAACACACAGAATTGTAAACTAATAATTTTAAAAATTGAGATAATGAATAAAGAAAGGCAATATAAAATAATAATAATAGAAAGATAGGTGTAATTGAAAGTGGTTTTGCTTCGAGAAGAATACGAAAGCAAAATGCCTCTTCTGGAATAAATAAATAAATTATATTCGTACATAATATATAAAATAAATAAATAAAATTTCATATCATTTGTTTTACAAATTTGTAGCAAGCCTCTGTATTTGCAAAAGAAATAGAAAGATAAAATTTCAGTAAGAAAACGAAAATGGTAAATAAATGCGTTTACAAAAAATATTTCCATTCAAGCATAAAAATTGATATAAAAAATGTTTGATTATATTAGTTTATTTCACATCATATTGTTTCCATTTACCTACCTGTAAATTTCCATCTACAACAATATCTTCAATATCTATTTGAATCATTGCTTCTAACTTCTGAACTACAACTATGTTTACATAATTAAAACATAATGACAACGTGGTTAGTATAGACCTTCCTTTACAACTTGTAGTAAAATTGTCTCCCTACTTGAAGCATTCCTTATTGGAAACTCCATTCCATGAGACGACAGCATTGTGTGCACAAATGGCGCAAAGACCACAGCAGGTTATGTTGCTGGCATCGTAGCCAAAATCAAGAGAATTAAAAGATATACACAGGTAATCATTGTGTACAACACCTTCTTTTCAGTGAAAACATTATTAAAGCAAAGTAAGTTGGTTGTAACGTAGAAAAGTTTCTCCGCTTTTGAACTTGCTTTTGAATGATAAAAACATTCCTTAGCAGATTTGAAAGTTTTGGAAGCGCTGTGGAAGTTATGTTTCTTGGCAGATGTTTTATTCGTGTGTGCAACAATTTGTTTCTAACTTTCAATTCATACCTTCCAAGAGAGTTCCAGAAATCGATTCGGAAGATTACTGAATGCATTATACATCAATTTACAGTAACGTTAAAACTAGGATCTTTTGTTACGGCAGAATATAATACACCCTTATTGACATGGTTTTGGACAGCAATTATCATTTAAAAACAAATGTCTTCAATCAACAATGTCTTCGTCAATTTGGAACTCAATTTGGAAGAGGATCTTTGGATATTAAGTTGAAAGCTAAACTAGCATTATTGCCTTTAGGTACTATGTACGTGCTTCTGAGCAACGGTTCTTTGAATGTATGCGAGTTATATAATGCCCCTCGTATAGTTATAAACAACTGCAATTGTTGTACTCACAGTATCAAAATGCGTATGCCCCAGATTCCTTAGTTATCATTTCTGCGTAAGTTACATCATAAATTGAATATACAGTGGTACCCTAGAGTTAGGTTTAAGCATTAGGATAGTACAATTCATTTTTAAGAAGTTAGGTTTAAGAACAGTGGTTCTGAAGGCAAAACATTTCAGAAAAATCATGTAAACAAAAACATTGAAATAAAGTTGAATTAAAGCTATTTAACATTCAGCACCCCTCGGCGTGACCCAAAACTCACAGCTGGAAAAACTAATCGTGATTGTGTGCAGAAAACGATATACATATGTACGTCTTCAATTAATTTCAATGACTCCGGGCGTTAAGAAATTCCATTCCAAGACAATAACAAGCAAGTAGACACATTTGTCACATTAGTAGTGTTTGTTTTATCAGTAGGTTGCTGCTGTTATGATTTATTTGATACTGGTTGCTTGTCCACTGGTGTGACTGGAGTGTATATGAGGGATAGACATTAGGCACCAAATCGACTCTATCACATTTAATAATTTTGAAACCATACATAATCAGGTATTAAAACAAACTCATCGTTCTACCAAGAAACAGTTATTTATAAATACATTTATAAATAAATAATTTTTTCTCGAATTGCGTTCTTCAAATATTTCAAACAGTACAAGAAGTAAAACTTGGGAAGGCTCTCTAAATAGGCATCTGTTTCTATGACATCTTCGTTTGACGTGAACTTAATTCTGAAAAGAGCCCTAATATTTGTAAATAAGAGAACGTAATTGCTATTATAATTGCACATTTTTGTGTCTGTTTCTAACCTGGCTTAGTAGCTTATTTTAATCCAATTCTATTCTATAACGCATAGTAATTGGCAAAAAATCGTATAGCTGGCTCACAGCCGATTGATACAAGATTTCTGAATTTATTGATTTTCCTAGCACACTTAAAAGGTAATAGATTACACTGGACAAGTAATTTTAGTTTATTTGTTTTATCTTGTTTTCTAGAGAGTCTTTCTGCTATTCTCTTGTGAGCTGTTTCTGGAGTATCTCTAACAAGAGCCCAACAGTAGTCGGCAGGCACGGAAGCATTCTAGTTTCTCTAGTATTTTTTCTCCATTGTTAATATATCGTGATGGAACCGTTCGCAATTCTCATCATTTACCGCTCCACATTGCCCAAGAAAAAGTCAAGATGTGAGTATAGGAAATGGATCTTCACAGACTTATTTCAATTTTTACTTCACCATTTAGCCTTTCTAAAGAAAGCCGTCCCATCTCTATTGAATGCTTTAATGAGGTTTTTTATTTGGTTTAATCTGATGTGAAATGGTGGCAATGAACTCTTTTGGGAGTTTACCAATGGAATATGTTGTACATTTTTTTGACTTGGCTCTAATGAGCTTGAATTACAAATTGATATGCGGTCATTCTAGTGTATAAATGTCACGATTGGTAAGCTTGATTAACCGTCCTATGTGGATTTTTTATCTTATAATTTAAATTAAATGCAAAATTGTATGCGTGCATTGCTGTAATGTGTATCGAATTTGCCATTTCTCATTTGTTGTGCAGTGGTGCCAAAAACATCTTTTGGGAGTCTACCAATGGTATATGTTGTACATACTATTGACCTGGCTCTAATGAGTGTCGAACAGGCCAGCCTTGTCTCTTGTATTGAAGTGGTTTTACCCAACTGTCGCGTTCACACAAAGACACTTCAAAACTTGGTATAGTCTAACTGCAAAGCAAGTAAAAGTGCAACAACCTTTAAGTCGACACAGATCTGCCGTAATAAGGAAAAAATGCAACGCGCTTGTGTTTTTAACACACAATGCTACGAGGAAAAATCTGGCTTCTACTAAAAATTAGCAGATTTCGAAAATTGTTAGTTACTTATGCAAACCATCAAATTTTTTCTAACATTAATAAGACTGCTCTTATATTACAATCTACAGTCGTACAAAATTCTAAATTGTTACGAATAGGAGAATCGATGCGACGTGTTTCACCTACGAAACATTTGCAGCATACATAAGACAAGCACATCACCACTTTGGCAGAATCTTCTGGTATAACTGCGGCGTTTCAAGTATCGATAGCGCGGTAGTAACTGGGGAATCCGCCTAGCTCGGCAACGGCAACCTCCGAATCTTATTTACGTGAACTGAATATCGTGAATTCGGGAACGCGATTGCATATTTAAGACACGAGCGCATATCCACCTGCTTACATATGTTTATGACGGATTAAACTCGGCATCGCAGTCGGCGAATATTGCAACAGATTTCTAGCCGTTATGTAAAGAAGAATCCGTGAAAATTCGATGCAATGATTTTAATACTTTTAATTGAATGATAAAATCAAAATTATAGGGAAGGGAAGTCACTATAAAGAAAACTATTAAATCTAAATGAAAACCACATTGAACTAAATGAAAGTCTAACCAATTAAAATGTCTAATCTACTGCATGATTTTGAATCAAGGAAGCAATCAATCCGCCAATCATTCATTTGAGTTTTGCCAATGTGCCAACCAAAACCCAAATAAAATCTTAAAACTTGACAGCAAATGATGACGTAGTCGTTACGATAAAAGGCAAGAATAAGCTTACAGGAACTAAGTATCAGTACAAGTTGAAACCTTTCTTGATCCAACAATTCCTTAAATAAAGGCTGAACTGTAATAAATAAGGCTTCTCAATAAAGTGGCAATGAACTTTATTGAGAAGCCTTATTTAAAGTAGCAAGAATAAGCTTATCAGTAACCTTATATAAAATGGTGGTACAGGAAGCAGGAACTAAGTCATCATTTGTACAAGTTGAAACATTTCTTGGGGCACTATTCTTGAATTAGTATACTCTACAAAAGCCAAACATCCAACAATTCCTTAAATAAAGGCTGAACTGTAAAAATAAGGCTTCTCAATAAAGTGGCAATGATTTTCTGGACATGCCAAAAGTTCTTAACACAAATTTTGCAAATGTATGATGAATAGAATGATGTATTAGTTATATTGAATGATACTATGTATTGATACGCGTCACTTATACTACTCGAGTATAGTGACCAAAAATCCATAAAAAATAAGGCACATAACAAGTTGCAGAAACTGCAACGGCTTGCCTTGTGAGCAATTCATATTAGAACAATTATCTCAATAGAAATGCTGCTTGCACTAATACCCATAGATGCAATTGTTAGAAAACCCCCTCGTCCAAGAGTAAGAATCATAAGACGAATCAACAAATAGTATATACTAAAGAGGATCAGAATAACCATCCAGGGTACCATTTTCATGCCAAGAGGAATGGTGTTCTTGTACACCAAAAATGGATCACTTGTCTGGAGGTAGACTTAACGCTTTTAAAAGTCTTAGCACTATATCCAGTGATCTTTCAGGCGGAAAGCCACTCCATAAATCTCTGCATCAGATAAGGTTTAAAGAAGAAAGTGAAAATGGCAACCATCCTTTAATTTCATATAGCTTTCAATACAAACTTGTTTGAGAACAAGTTAATGTTATACAGCTGGGCACATCTAACATGGTGCCTTCGACACTACTTCACATCAATGCTTAAGAAAATATCACGGCAAATGAATTTGCAAAGGAAGGAGCAAATATTAATTTTGTTGAACCGCAACCTATATAAAAGAAGTCAGTAGGAGCAGTTCCAAGCAAGGAAAAGTATTTTACCTGCCAAACAATCTAGAGGTCCATACTAACACCTAAGAATCTATAAATTGCTAAAATAGTAACTACGCTTTACGCAACAGCTTGATCTCTTGAACTATTGAAAGTTCTCTTATCTAAAAACAACAGAAAAACAAAAATTAATCAATCAAATAGTTGCATTAAAAAACCAACCTATTTATATAAGGATGGGTATATTCCTTTCCACATCTTGATCTCAAATAATTCCACAGACCACAGAACACTTTCACCATCTTCAGTGGAAATATATCCTTTCCTTTTGGTGTCCAAAAAGCGAATAGAACTGTTACACCCTTGTCGCTATCCGCACTGAACTTCATGCATATCTTAAACCTTTAAGAAAGGGCTAGAGTTGTTGAGTTGAGAAGGAAACTGGGGAAAATTTACCTCGCCTTCGGCTTGCCTAACTGTAAATAATCCCCCTTTCTACAGTGAGTGGACGCTTTTCACTCCCCCGAACCTGTCTAAACTTCCTCTAAAGAGATTAAGGGCTACGGATAGGGTCGTAAATAAATTTTTGATAAAATTCGCGGTTTAGATGACGCTACTTGAAGTTTTGGGAGACGAGGAAGACGGACAGATATTGAAGATGGTCAAAATATTGTTTAAAGTTTAATAAGCCGAACGCCGTAATATATAATGCTGTGTATTGTTTTATCCTTTTTTAAATTTCTGGAAACTTGTTTGGGAAGTTGGTAGTCGTGAAAAAAGGGCACAACGGATAAAACAGTTTCAATGTGGAAAATATGCTTTTTCGTTGTTTAACAAGAAGTGGTTGATGTACTTTTGTCCTAGCCATTAAATGCCCTAACAATAAATATGAACAGTAACCTAAAGTGGGTTAAGATATATGTATGTATCTGAAGAAAACAGAATTTTCGTTGTATATCTAACTTTCGTCCGACAAATAAAAATAAACGTAGATAAGGACTTATCTCAATAAATTACCATCAACCCCATAATGGATATCTTGTTAAATACTTAACCCAAATAATTCCTTCCATTTCCCGTCACGATATACGTCCATCCCATTCGTTAGTATCCATTTCTCCTTCTTCCTCTAACTGTATTTCCATTTCGTCTGTACCGCCTCATCTCGTTACCGAATCAGATTACGAAAATAATCGAGTTAGTCTTGCCCGAGAAAAAAGGAGAATCACTCAACATAAGACTACCACCAACTTCTTCGGAACGTGTCTTCATTTATTTCGCGGTGAAGTAAATTAAATTATCTCAACCATTAAAAGTATTTATGTGACAATTTCAGAAGATCGGTAATGGTTAGAGGAAATATTAGACTTTTGTGGTCAGCCTATAATTATTCATGACATTGTAAATCAGACAACCAAAGCAGAAAGCCAATAACAACAGAGGAACATCGGCTAGAACGTCCATCACTCAGTTCCTTTGAGAATAGGTCGATAATAGCCACGGTATGTAGTATGTGTGTTATGTATACTGTTATCCGTCAATCACAAATTACTCTTGTGTAGAGCCCTATTGTTCTCGGATAACAATTATGCATTGGTTCGTGAAATTCACAGGAAGTTAAGCTACAAATATTGGATGATATTCGTTATCATGTTCGCCAGTTTAATAATAAACTCCGTTTTTATAACTTTATAATTAACTGAGAGGGAGTCTCGGTTAATTTTGTAAGTAATAAGGACATAATTTTTAATTAGAGTAACAATGTGATTCGCATTTGGACGATTTTGACGCAGTTATTTAAACGTAGGAGCTGACACCTAAGCTCGTTTAGCATAATGAGAAGGAATTAGCAACCACACAGTTCATACAAGTTCTTGTTGCAATTTTTTCCAATATGCAATGGAGTGCATGATTCAGTTTACTAAATTATTTCATATTCGAAGGGGCAAAATATTTCAACCAACATATCTGGATAAAATGCGTTCTTTTATGACAACTCATGGGACATATTACCCACATGTTAATTCTACTGAGACCTAACGTTACAGAATGCCCAAAATTGCAGAGATTATATCTCTAAGCGGTTTTTTTTAATTGTAGGAAAATATTAATTTTGCACACAGCCACCCAGTGAAAACTACAAAACTACTGGGTAACTTGTATGATGCTCTTGTCCCTATCATTGGAAGCCAATCTAATCAACAAACAGATGGTTACTACTCAAATATAGACTGAACGTCACGGAAGCTGGAATACATTTATGGCATTTACTGACGAAATTGTCACTCGCAACTGTATTGACTATTGCCGTAGCGGAGACCCTATTTCCTAAAATTTCGAATATAACAACTATTTGTAAGATAGAATGCCCGTTAAATAAATTACACTCGACAGTAGGTGGGCATTCCTCTGCCGGATTTACGAGTTTGGGGTGCTTGCTTCCTCGGAATTATTTTGTGACTGCCTCTCGGGTCACCCACGACGTTTAATGACCCACTCTTTTGGTGCGCGTATTCAATTATAACACCTGACTCTGCCATCCTTGGTGCGCGTATTCATGGAATACTGATTGTCGTAACTACCACGTCCACTTCTTTCGTTGGTCGCCGACCTTCCAGCTCCCCTGTTAAAATTACCGCGCCGCCCGGTATTACCAGCCACTCCAGTACTGTCCGTTCTACGCCCAAAACTAGAATTCTGATTCCGTATAGTTTGACTTAAATCCCTAAATTCCCTCGTCATTACCGCCATTACACTTTGTTCTTCATCCTCATAATTTTCGCAATAATCTGACACTTTATACAACAGATTTTTCTTGAACTCTTCTTCAGTTAAATTTGGCATAAACACTAGGCTATAAGCACGCTGCGCTTTTACCGATAACCCGTTTTTTTCTTATGCAAGTCTTACGGGCATCAAGGATGGCAGAGTCAGGTGTCATAATTGTAAAAATGTGGCGTCAAGATGGCAGAGTTGTTATAATTGCATTACGCGTGGGTGTCCCGAGAGGCAGTCACAAAATAATTCCGAAGAAGCAAGCACCCCAAACTCGTAAATCCGGCAGAGGACCGCCCACCTACTGTCGAGTGTAATTTATTTTCCCTGTTCGGGGCTTTGATCATGAACTGCTGTTAAAGATGTTCGGGGTGTTGTCATTGGCAGATACTCGTAGAAGGAAAGTACTTAGCTTAAAATTCCTCCACGGATTACTTCATAATAATATTGATTGTTCACATTTATTGAATCAGTTGGGTTTTAGAATACCTAATGTGAATACGAGGATGAATATTACTTTTCAGTGTCCTTTAGCGAGGACTGGAGTGTTGGTGAAGTCGCCTATTTTAGTGATGTGTAGAAATTTTAATAACATTTCGCAATTTGTTGAAATTAATTGTTGTACCGTGCGTGAATTACAGTCAATTTGTAGTAACGAAAATATCTAGCGCGTTTTCATTTTTGTCTGTGTATTGTCTTACTAAGCACTTACTACTTTATTTAGAATTTATGTTTTATTATGTATTTAGTTTTCATTTGTCCCATAATTGGAATTATGTATTCTGTCGGACAATAAAGGATATTCTTATTATTATTATTAACTCTTTTAACTCATAATAATATTTCTGACACCGAAGTGTATTTAATAAATAAGTAAATAAATAAATAAATACACTTCGGTGTCAAAAATGTTGCCTATCCTAGGTCACCAACTCTATTATTTGTGAAGATTATTAGTGGTGTTGAAGCCGCCCGGTGGCCCAATGGTATTGCGGTAGGCCGCGATAGCCATACCTGGTGGTTCGACTCCACCTGCGGACGACATATTTTTAAATAAAAATATGTTTAATTTAATTGGCGTTTGGGAAAAATTGCATTATATACATAATAATATTGCTCAATTGATTCGTTTTTTCGGAGTTTTCTGCCTCTAATAATTTCGTTATTATCTATATCTCTACCGTAGTGCTTTAGATTTGACCAAGTTTTATTAGCGTTAGAAGCATCATCTAAGTATGTCCGATACCATTGCTTAGCGTCCCCTCGCAAATAATTGTCAAAAATCGATATTTTAACGGTCCATAGGTTATTTTGACCGCACTCTTCAAAATGTTTCAAATACGGCAACGGCTGCACCGTGCCTGGGTTAAAATTATCGGGAACTTTAAATTTGGGAGCTGGGGCATTTAGCATGTGCGTTTTCGCTTCAGCAATAGTAACGTTCATGATTGTACCCTAACTGTATTACTTTTATTAGTTTCTAAATTTTCGGAACGATTATATGCGGTGTATTGCAAACCCTGAGCTGTTATGTCACCACTTATATTCGTCTCGAAATTCTGCAAAAGTCGACCTAAATTTTCGGGATTATTATTATTATTTTGCAAGTCTTGAGATATTATATCACCTACACCTATCGTACCTATATTTGCTTCAAAATTTCGTAAAAGCCGACTATTTGGCCTGACTGTACTACTTATTTGAATGTCTATTTCTCCCTTATCCGCCGTAAAGCGTTCTGTCGGAGGCGCTGCTTCCTCGCTCGTGGCGATTATGTTTTCGACCGTTAACTCTTTTACTTCCTCTGTTTGGGGTGGTAATTCAGTTACCACGTCTAATTTTAATGTATTAGGCGAATTCACGGTCACGCTACTTTGTGAGGTTTACGCATCTTCGGCACGATCTCTATCTAGCCCCGTTTGAATTTCTATAAGTGACCTAACGCTTGCTATTGTTTCGATAAGCCGCCTCCGCGTACTTTCTAACGTAGGCAGAAAACTCTTTTGACTAGTTGGCGAACGGGCTAAGCTAGACCTCGGTTGAAATATATTGTCGTAATTTCCGACAAATTGGAAGTCGTCCCTGGATGCTATCGGCGTTTCAACAAATTCACTACTTTGTTCGATGTCTAACTTAGGCTGTTTTTCTTCGTTATTTACATCTGTATTTCCGTCTCTAATTCTAATTTTTGTTGCGACCTTGTTTTATACGCATGTAATTTCGGCATGGGCGTTAATTCGCTTAGCTTTTCCCAATCGAATCGGGGTACGCCTTTTTCAAAGAGGAAATTACTTTATATGTATATATTTATTTTTAAATACTTTAAACTTTATCGGTAAGTTCTGATACGGCGATAACACTTTGCCATTCTACTCTATTGTTATTATGTTAAAGTGACATTATCGTTTATTAATGTTTACAACGTAGATTTGGCAATGTTTGATAATATAATAATTAATTAATTTTTTTCTCTGTTTTTTGATAGCCGGACTTGGCAAAGTGTTCTTATCGCGGTTGTGACGCTAGATTTTGAATTCAGACAAAAGATTGACTGGTATACCGGGTGTCAACAAGATTATGTATCAGCCCGCCATTTATTTATTAGTTAAAATAAAACTTTGAAATTCGGACCGTATATTGATTGGTGGGCTTCTTCAGGTGCACTCAGTTTTTCTATAGCACTTCCAGTCAAACCGGAAGTGACGTTAATTTTGAATTTTTAAATACAACATGTATTATTTCTGTTCATAATCTGTTTCTTCTAAAAATTTGCCATCTAGTGTCTCAGTGTTTCTGTCAAAGATCTCTGTTCAATTTATCCATTAAAGTGAAACTGCTTCGCAACAATTGTCGAAATGTAACAACCATCAAAGTTAGCTTTGAAAACAATTAAGAAACGTAGTTTTCACATTTACACGCATTGGAGAATGAAACATGTATTTCACGTTGAAATTACTAAAGAAAATATGATTTTCTTTTTTTTTTCATTTTCAAATGACAGGAACTCGTTTTTTTAAATAGTAACACCTATTTTTTATTACAGTGCCATATTGGCATAATTTTTAGCTTTCAAATGATATAAAATATGCTGTGGTTTAGTGGTAGACAGGTAGTACAAAATATAAAATGTTTTAAGTAGTCTAATTCCAAAGCAACAGAACAATTACATTTCAAATTAAAAAAACAGTTTCCTTCGCCAATGCGTGTAAATGTGAAAAATACTTTTCTTAAAATTGTTTTCAAAGCTAACTTGGATGGTTGTTACATTTCGACAATTGCTGCAAAGCAGTTTCACTCTAATGGACAAATTTAACAGATACCGCTATATTTGACAGAAATGTCAAAAGTTGACCTGCACTAGAGGGCAAATTTTTAGAAGAAACAGAATATGAACAAAAATAATACCTGTTGTATTTAAAAATTCAAAATTAACGTAAAGTGGGTGCACCTGAAGAAGCCCACCAATCACTCATATATACGGTCCGAATTTCAAAGTTTTATTTTAACTAATAAATAAATGGCGGGCTGATACATGATCTCGTTGACACCCGGTATACATATATGTATATAGATATACACTTCGCTTTTTTTGTACGTCTACGTGTATATGTATATACAGCGCTCCTACTGTCACCCGACATTGAGACAAGCGCGGATAATAATTGGGAGATAGGTGCGTACGATGTAAGCATATGCATCTTGGACGGATATTTAAGGTTTGCAAGTATGATAAATAATGTGTTATGGTTTTACATATTATAAATTTTAGTAGGCAGATAACGGAGAAGTAATAAAAAAAAGTGTTCTTCAAAGATAATTAAAATAACTTGCTGCAGTTGTAAGTAGCGTTTTCTCAAAAACAGGTACGTAAGCGATCTTTCTTCGCAATTTATTAAAAAAGTTAAGATTTAATGGTGTTTGTAACGCCGAATAAATGTACTCTTGTTATTAGAGTATAAACTAAAATTAAAACTTTCTAAAACGTATTTTAAAAATAAAAGATTGACAACATGACATTAGACTTAGACATTAGACATTAGAGAAACTTCGATGAACATTAGACAATGTTTCTGGCGTAATAGCTCTCATAGTGTTAACGATATTTTCTCTTAAATGTTGAATATTGGTCGCTCTGTCTTCTTCAAATTGATAGAGCGTTTGCTTAACGCTTCCCCAGAGAAAAAAATCGTTTGGGGCCAAATCTGCAATTATAGCATTGTGCGCTGGACAATCGTCTTGCTAGAATCAAGCTTGTTCAAGCTCAGTATCCTCCAATGCTTCAACTGCAGGTATCACGTTATTTTGCAAAAGCCTTAAGTAACCTTGCGCAGTCAAATTACCCTCAATAAAAAAGGGTCCAATAACGTGGTTACCCAGCAGTCCCGCCCAAACATTGATCTTTTGAGGGTATTGAGTGCGAGCATAGTATGTTCGTCATTATTACATTTTTCCATTACACGTTCGCAGAATTGAAGTCTTTGTCAATTATCGTTAGGAAATATTTCATTAGCTTTCTGTATTTTGTAAGATCGATATTAATTTTTTTTTAGAATTCTACGTATGATTCTATCGGAAATATTTAAATGGTTTGCGATTTGCATAGCGGATTAAGTGGGTTGGTCTTCTGCAGCACCACATATCAAAATATCTTGTTCAGAGTTTCCTTCAACTACAGTTTTTTTATGCATTTTTGGATACAAGCAACCGTAATTTTCGAAGTTTTTTATTATATGCCGCACCGTCTCATATGAAATTGTAGCATGAAACTGTTCATAAAATAAACGTCTTATTTCTCTAATTGAATTGTCACGATGATACCATCTTATGATTTGCTTTTTATGTTGAATGGTAAAGATATCCATTGCAACAGTACTAACAACAAACAATAGCCTAAAAGTAATCACAACCAAAACAAGAACAACTAAAAACAATGCAAACAATACGAAACTATGTAAATAATGTAAACATTGAAAAACTCAAAGAAAAACGGTACTTTAATAAAATTTTAAAGTAGTAACAACTATGCATGTAAGTTATCCCTCAATTAACTATCAAAATGTTACAACAGAGCGATCAAGTGAAACATACCTATTCAATGGTGAATAGCTACTGCAGACTGCTCACAGTATATCGCGACAGTCACCCAGTAACGTCACGAGCTCATGTAATATCGGAAATCAAAATTCCTTCATTTTCTCTTGTTTTTTTTAATTTGGAAAAAATCCTCTTTGTGAATTTAATCGACCCAACAAGATAAAAACTTGTTTCGGCGCCTCCACCATATGTCACAGCCCTGTTTGTTAACTGATCTTACCTTTATCTTACTTCTGAACTTAACTTACAAACTAACACTGTTAAACTTATTCTCGCTTAGCAGCGGGCTGTCCGCTCGATTGGGAAGCTAGGCTTTTGATTAAGACACGACAAAATAACAAACAACATTTTATTCAAAGTCAAATGGTACAGAAAAAATAGCACAGACTTACATTACAACTCCTCTTCTAGACATCCTACACCTGCCTTACTCACAGTATAACAACACAGTTCTATTAACCAACTAGTACCCGTCGAGTCCTCTGCGCGCATCTTAAGTACTCCGAATGTCTACCGGATGGGTGCTATCTATGCGCGGATTTCTTGTGCTCGGTCTTCACATTCTCAGAGGGAAATTTCATCACCAGGGCACCTGCCGGACTCTGCCATTGGCGAGGCTTATCGTCATTCCCAATGGCAGGTACCTTTGGTATCGATGGGACCTCCCTCAGGAGTTCCGGCCCGAGGCGACCTTGCCTCGTGGGTTCCTTATCCAAATTGCTTCAGGGCCGTAGTTAATTGGTCTGACCGCAATATCAATTAGCAAATTACGTCTTAATATTTTGGCCCAATTTTATTAATCAATTTTGCTAACCGCCGAGTGACTTCCGACCACAAGCCGTTTCTTAGCAAAAAGTCACGTACGCACACCAGATAATGGTAATCAAAGATCATGGCAATTTCTTATGAAAATACTGAATGCTACTAAATGGATACCGATGCTGTGTACGCCCGTATCATCCGCATGATACCTAGACGAGTTCCAAGTCCCTATCTAATAATAATAATAATAATAATAATAATATTTATTCATGTTACTACACAATAGTGTTTACACACGTCAGAACTCTACAACATTGTACCCTATAGTATAGATAGATAGATACAGTAATAATTCATAAAAAATACATATCAACAAAATCATTCACTAAAAATTCGTCGACAGTGTAAAATGTCTTGGAGATGAGATAGTCCTTCAGAATGATTTTAAAGTGAGCAAAAGGAATCTGTCTAACATTACTTGGCAAAGCATTAAAGAATTTTATTGCGTAATAATTCACCCCATCCATTGATTTAGATAGGCGAAGGTAATTTAACCTACTATCACTTCCACGGCGTGTATTATATTCGTGGAATTCACCATTGCAAGTGTACCTGCTGATATTTTTCTTTATAAAAAGTAAGCACTCTAAGATAAACAAACAGGGAGCAGTTAATATTTTAAGTTGATTAAAGTACAACCGGCAATCATCCCTATATCCTAAACCCGCTAACAATCGAACACATCGCCGCTGAACACCAAAAACTTTACCCAAATAAGACGAATGGCCCCAGTTTAAAATTGCGTAAGACATGTTAGACTGAAACAGTGCATAATAGACCTGAATCAGGTACTGCGGCGATAACCTGTCCGCAAGTGATCTAATAAGAAAAGTCAGCTTAGACAATTTAGCACAAAGTAAATCAATATGAGGTTCCCAAGTTAATTCGCTGTCGACACAAGTCCCTAAGAAAGTTACCGTACCATTCGCAATCTCATTGTCTTGCTGACGAAGACTAAAAAGCAGTGACTGGGATTTTGTTGAATTTAAAGTTAAGCCATTAGCCAAAAACCAATCCTCAACGTTATTCTCACGATCCGCAAGACACCTACCCAATTCATTGACACACTCACTAGAATTGATTACCGTGGTGTCATCCGCAAGGAGAACGAAATCGGAACGAGGATTGCTGGAAACTGCAACCCAAAAATAGCTTAATTAGCTAAAACACAAACGAAACGGAAGATTATTAATCTCCTTTAGAATTAATCAATCCTCCACGTTATTCTCACAATCCGCAACACACCTACCCAATTCATTGACACACTCATTAGAATTGATTACCGTGGTGTCATCCGCAAAGAGAACGAAATCGGAACGAGGATTGCTGGAAACTGCAACCCAAAAATAGCTTAATTAGCTAAAACACAAACGAAACGGAAGATTATTAATCTCCTTTAGAATTAATTCTAAGATTTCATGATACCCTACATCTTGCTAACGGGGAGGCAAATAGTGCTATATCTATTTTTTTGTGACAATATATAAACGATTTGGTGTTGTTTTTACTAATCTTGCTCTACTTTCGGCAGATGAAAAAACTACCCTAATTAATTTGAATGAAACTAAATTGGCCGAGGAACAGAGAACCGTTACAAAACTTTTATGTATTATCCACAAATGAGAACATCGTTTTGGTCATCTACACAGAAAAAAGTAATTTTTTGCAGCATCTTAACTCTGAAATGAGCAAGTTGGTCTAACAAAGTCAACATTGACTTAAACAGAAATAAAACTCGTTGACTTTTATAAGGCCCACTGGTTAACTTCTACGATTGAATTTGTAGCCGAAAGCTTTAGTTTAAAATTAAAAATTGCCAAACTAACCTACTCGGTGTGCCTGGTTCACACCACATCTTTTCCTAGCAAAGATTTCGACGAAAATGATAGTTCAAGATGATGATGCAATGTCTGATACAGAAAACGATTATTGAATATGTTGGAGAGCAAATTCTTGTTGATATGATAAACATGGTAAAGAGACGTTCCAAGAGATGTCGTAAACTCTGTCAACATCTTCAAAAACAATACATTTAATATAGTGCTATAGATTATAGATGATCTATGGATGATGTTTGTGGTGTACCTGGAGCTATTACAAACAATTTTCCCAAGCAGTAATTTTTTGCCCGCAACCCATCCCAAATATTATTTGTTCTACCAGGACGAAGTAAGTGATCTTGGTGCCAACCAAGTAATTGCCAAGTAAAATCTTAGAATTAATTCTAAAGGAGCTTAATAATCTTCCGTTTTGTTTCATTCTTAATTTGCTGTTAGAACTGATGCTGTCATCTAGTGAGTGTTTTAGCTAATTGAGCTATTTTTGTGTTGCAGTTTCCTGCAATATGTTTTATTTGAAGCGAGCTCACTGATCGTTGCATATTTATGTATATACGATACGGCTGCATATTAATATGCAACTCAAAGTTCATTTCATTCGTACGGCTGACTGTCGATCGCATGTCGACAACGCTCGAAATATCTCCGACTATGCATGTGGCATCAATATGCCAGCTTTACATATAAATTAAGTAACAAACAGAATTGGGCATTTGAAAATCATCAGCTAATAATAATTCTTGCAAGATCATCTGATTTTCATATAACATTAACGAAACCATACTCAAATTCATATTCGTAGATTCTTTAGACAGAAAAATTGCAATGAGTTGCGGCTGTTTGCAAAAAAAATCTTCTATCCTGTATTCCTGAATGTTTAACCAGAAAACTAAAAAACAATTTTATATGGTCCGCAAACTTGTGGATGAAAGGCAAATCGCAATTCGGTTTAACTGATAATCATACCGCATCAAACCCAAATATAGATTATTTCTAAAATAGTATATCATATAGTTATATTTGGATACAAAGAAAATTATATCAAGAATTGCTTCTTCTAAATTACATTTATTCAATCTCATTAGAATAAGCACTAATACATCATTTAGAAAGCCTTAAGCGGCCAACCCTAAAAAGAACGTTGTCTGAAACGCTAAACTAATCCATCACACACGTCAGAACCCAACAATAGCACCACTCAAGATCCTTGCTTTGGTTCAGACATGCCCAACGTAGAAAATCTTACGCTAGCTCTACTATATTTCGATTCAGTGAGCAATAACAACAGTAACGACTGAAGCTTCGTACAGGTTGTTGTACTCCCAAAGTAATAATTTGACCCATAGCCGGGGTCTTGTTTAACGCGAAAGAAATGATAAAATGGTCGTAGCCGTCGTGCAATTTTTCCCTTCATTAAATTTGCTTCCTGTCAAGTTAAAACGTTACTTTCGTATATTTTATAAGGTCCAAAGGGAGTACGAAGGCCCTCGGCGTCCCCGAAGACCTTTCCATCTTTCCTTTTATGAATTATACATGTTTTAAAATATTTTAGGATATATACGAGGTTAAAATAGGATAATTTGATGTTATTTATAAAATTTTCTGCAGGAAATACATAGCGTATTCCAGTTGAAAATAAGGATGAAGTTGTTGCTTTATTTTAAAAGCGAGATACAAAATGTTTAAATTAACCGATTAATTAAACGATTTAAAAAGATATTAATAAGAAATGGTTGAACAGATGTTAATTTTAGAGCTCTGGATAAAGTAAGACATGATTAAAGCGTCTGCCTTAGTAGACAACAGCTGATGGGCACGCATAATCACAAAATATATAACATCTACGGGGGTCGACCATTAATACGTTTACATCCACAGGTGATGTTCAGTAAGTTGGAATATATAACACTTATGTTGTCTTGTGTATTGTTCATTGAGTGTTCTTGTTCTCTAATATAACACATTTCCAAAATCTCACGTTTACGGTTATTACATTCTTTTGTGAGGAGCTCCACGCCCGACCAGCAGGCATTGTGGTCCATAGCATTGATTTGTATAACCAACGCACAAAGACGTTGTCTTGTCTGGCGGACGTAGACATAGTCGCAACCCAAGCATTCCTTTTTTTGAAAGTTTCAGTACTATCCTTGACTTTAGACAAGAAAGCTTTTCCCGTTTTTAAGTTGAATTTGGCGATCTTTAAAGTATTGTGATTGGGCAACTTCGTCAGTAAGATTAGAAATAAATGGTAACGACCTGTATGTTGTTAATGCCTGAGGGAGCTGCTAATGTGAGGTGCCCCTAGTCTGTGAATAGTTAGCATTAATATAAAAGTCTGTTCAAAAGGAGTGGTGGGTAAGAATTCTCCAACATTGTGTTGTTAAGTTTGTTGACTTATATAAGTATACATAAATAACTAAGTAACATCGCAAAAAAAGAATAAGTTTATCGAATTTTAGAATATTTTAAAGACTTAGTTTACCACAGTTTGCAGTACGAGTAAAATGTTCTCGTAACATTTTGATCTATTTTTAATAAAAATATAACTTTAATGTAATTTAAATTGACAGAAACTGCTTGCTTATAAAATAATAAAAAAGATATGTAGGTATATAAATTTATAGAGAAAAAACCTTACTTTGAAAATAACTTTCTAAGCAAGTAAAATGTACGGTCAGTTAGCAAAAAATCTTGGGACTCCTAATGTAAACTTCATCGATAAAATGGACACAAATGTCACTTTTGATATTTGCTTTCATTTTTGCCATAGAGGTTAGTTTAATGCTAAAACATGTCGAATCTGAGTGAGAGTTAAGAGATAAATATTTAAACACAAAATTGTTCATGAATTTAGAAAGAAAAATTCATACTAAATAATTGGCCGACAGCTATAAAACCAATAATAATAAACCATAAATCGCTGTAAACTGCAAAACATTTTTTAAAACCTGTCACAACAAACACACCAAATTGACCGGTGACATAAGGTGGTGGAAATAAACACCTCTGTAGGTACATTTCATTTTGCCGTAGAAAGGACGCTCCTAATAAAATTATGTTGGCAATAGGAGATGTGTTAAATTTAACCCTATGCGGAACAATGTTGCAATATCTGAAATAACCATTTAATTCTTCTTCTTCTTCTATAGAAAGCACATGGAAGCGATAGACCTAATAGATAATCGAAAGGGCACTTTAACATCCAAAATAAAATTTAAAAAATAGTATATGAAACTGTTTTATCACCTTCTTGACATGCCATTGGTCAATGCATGGCCATTGGCTTTTTTATCGACATGCTAGTAATCAACAAAATTAACTGCCATATAAGAGGAATCGTTCAATGAAATGAGGTAGGCCATGGGACCATGGAAAAGAAAGAAACTGTCGGCAGAAAAAGTAAACGTTTCTTCAAATGGTGATAAATAGATAGATAGATAGTTTATTGTGTGCAATTACAATATTATATTATATAACAAACTCAATAATATAAAAGGTTAAAAAGTTAAAATTACATGTATACGTATATATGACAAAATTAACAAAATATACAAAATATACAAACATAAAATGCTGTTACATTTCCCATTCCAAGGAGTTATTAACAGAGTAAGGTGCACAACTCAGGAGATTCCTTTTTAATTCATGATGGAATTTACTGGTGGGCATATTCCTGATAGTTTCAGGGATTTTATTGTATAATTTGGGTCCCCAGTAGTCAGGATACTTCTGAGTTTTGTAGAGACGATGTCATGGTATCTCGTAGAGTAAGAGTGCGTTTCTCCACTCGATTTATAATTTTTTTATTCCTATGTACTTCTTTCACTAAGATAAGAATCCATGTTGAAGTATTTGTTCCTGAATAAATGAACCATTACATGTCTCCATTTGTTTCAGGTTATATAACGCGTAGATTGCTTTCTTTTGTAGTAAAAAGATTCGCTCTGCCTCGGGTAGGTACCAGAACTGAATCCCGTATATCGCCACATTATGGAAGTTGGCGTAATATGCCATCTTGGCTGCTGAATGAGTTGCAATGCCTTTTATGCGACGAATGTTATAAATTGCACCTGTTAATTTCTGAGCTAATCGCTCTATGTGTGTACTCCAGTTAAGCTTACTATCAATGCGTAATCCCAACAATCCCATTGATGTTTGTTCTGCGCTATTGGAAGGTGTAAAATTAGTGTTTTGGATCTTATTAAAATTAAGTTTTAATTTATTGGCTGAACACCGTCCCACATTTCACAACTATTTCCTGATCTGATGTACCTGTGACTAGAACGGTAGTATCATCAGCATAGAGGCAAGTCTTTGTAGCTGATAAATTCATCTACAAGTTGTTTATGTAGATAGAAAACAACAGTGGACTGAGCACAGAGCCTTGCGGCACGCCAGCAGTGGATTTAGTGATACCCGAACATCCACCATCCACTTCCACATATTGTCGTCGATCCTTCACATAAGAAGCCAGGAGACTGCTAGCACCACTACGAACTCCGTAATGACACTACTTAGCCAACCAGATATCATGGTCAACTATATATATCAGATGCATGTGTGAAATCGTAAAGTCATGCGAACATGCATACGATTGTCCAGAGCATCAATAATTGTACGTAGTATTTCTGTGATTCCCGTCATGGTTGGCCTGTTCTTTCTGTATCCATGCTGTGAAGAATTGATGGAGTTGTTTTTCTCAAGAAATTCTATCAGTCTGTTGTACTGGCACTATTCTCGTAATTAACTATTCACAATTTTCTTTAGTAATATTGCTGACATGCCATAGTGATTCCCGCTCCGTGTGGAATTGAGCCCGCCAACCAGTGCTACAACCTCACGTTCAGTCATCGGCGCCAAGTAGCAAGATTCACCGCTATTTATAACTGGGTATTCTAGAAAGTTGTCGCAATTTGGAATTGATTTCTGCGTTTATTGATGATGAATACCAACGAAATAAGTACTGAAGTTTTCAACAGTAAGTTTAGTAGTTTTAATAGTTCTGACTCCATCCTTGACATGCAGGTTAATAATTTTCCAAGTGGTTTTCTGCACGTTATCCGCTTTTTTGAACATATCTGTCTAATGTTCTCTAATACTAGTTTCATGTGCTCGTCTGTACAGATTCTTCTCCTTGTATAATCAGCCGCATCAGGCTATACAGACCCTAAAGAGGGTAAATATGCAAACTTCGCAAATGTTCTTCTCAATTATGCGCTACGTAGCAAATACGATGACAACTTGTCTTCACAGAAGTTATATAAAAAATATAAAATGAAGAATTTTTTTTCATTGTTTTTGTATTTTAACTCTTAACATATTTAGAAATATTTTTGCATGGTTAAAAAAAACAGTAAAACAGACAATCCTCAAACACGGACACTTTTGCTTGTATCGAAAACTAACATTTTCACTTTTAAAGCAAAAAGAAGCGCTTTTTTATTGTTGTTGAATGTTGCTGCTCTCCAAAAATATCCAAGTTTTGACAATCCCACAAAACCACTAAAGGCCGATATTATAATGTAGGTTTAAGCGTAATTGAATTTTATAATCTATTTAATAAAAATGATGGGCGAAATGCACCACTAAAAACGAAGGACAACAATTTAAAATAGATAAAGGAAAAATAATATACTGCGCCATAGAGAATAAAAATCATGCGCATGCTGTAACCGAAGTGGAATCCGTTCGGCTAGACGCTAGTAATTTGTTCGGGCGCCTGGTTTTGACGAGTGGCTAACTGCCAGTAATTATTCTTGGAAACAACCAAATTTATTTACCAAAAAAGAGAAAGATAATTCACATTTCATCAAAATTTTGTGAGTCTTCCTCTAGTTTGGTATAATTTTTGCACAAATATTCAATATGCTCCAGACATAAGTTTCAGTTTACAACATTGCATTTTTCCTTTTTCTGCATCTCCAGTTTCATTGATATTCTGATTGTAGGTGGAAATACCAATTCTTTGAGCTGCAGTTTCGTTGCTTCACATTTTCAAATTTTTTGATGGTTTCGGAATATTCATTTTATGAAAAGCCTGTTAAAATTTGGACTAGCATACATATTTTCCTTATTATTTGAGCATTCATTGCTCCTGTATTCGGCATACGATAAAATATTACCAAAATATGACGAGTTGCTTTACGTGCCACTGAATAAACAATACACAGCTGATCTGGTATATGAGAGCAATCAACAGATTTAATGGAATTGTAAAACGTAATAATTTAGAGCTTTTTGCTATGCCTGTCTCGTCAGAGCAAAATATGTTTACCCTTTTTGAGTACGTAAAATACTTGAATATATATAATATATTACTTAGTTCCTTTCTTTGAACTTCTTGGCACCATCCTATAATATTTCTAATTAATTAAAAAAAATTCTAATAATACACCTACACATCCTTCAATAAAAAAGAATCCAAAAATATTTAAGAATTTTTGTATGAACCGACGTAAATGTAATGCCCATTCTGCAGATATACTAAAACGTTAAATACAGTCGATGCAATTTATCGCATTTTATCCGATACAAATATATTCAATAGCATTCGATCTAGACGTCTCGATAGCTGAGCTAGATTATATGTTGCAAAATCAAAAGACAGGTGGAGGATTTCGTAATCGATTGAATGAGGTTTTCGAATCAAGTTAATGCAGTTAATGCAAGTTGCATTTCCTGCCCAACAGTTTTCTATCTGAAATATCGTTACAAAGTAAAAAGTATAGTAAACAACAAAAACTTGAATTAATATTTTCTGCTTGGGATATTTCTACAGAAGAATAAAAATTGTTTCTTAGCCTTATCATTCTTATGGGCTTATTATATTACTCACAATTAGTTGATGTAAATTTCTATGTGAAGAGGATTGGTCGTGTCATAAATATCAAACGATTCTTGTGCATTCTTAAACACCTTTTGCCAACTCTAGAATGCCAAAACGAGCTAATTTCAGATTCATTAAACTTCTTACAGTCGAGTCGATGATTGGTATGTTAACAATTATTTTTCAATAATATGCTTCCTCCAAAAGCATCTTAATTGACGAACGAAAAATAGCTTACAGTGAAAATTTGGCATTGAGTGATGTTGGCAGTAAATAATCAGATTTGAGGATTACGTGAATAAACTTGCAGCTGGTTTCCTCTGCTTATTATGCGTCAACATTAATATTGAGGTGGTTATAATTTAAAAATTTGCTTCAACATTCCACAATATTTGCACGAGGGAATGGAAACACGATTGCAAAAATGTAAAACAAGATTTTGGATTAGGTGGATACCGATGCATTCTTAACATTACATTCTTATCTCAGTCTTTCAGGATATTGTTGAAAACATGCCCATAGATTTTGTTCAATACTTTCATTTAGAATATAGTCTTTTAATTCGCGTGAAAATGTTGAGAGAAATCAATATGCCTTACAGCGATAATTAATGGTTTAAACAGAGTTTCCAAAACTGCTAAGTCGAAATTTTATCTTGTTAATAATTTAGTAACCAACACGAACAAAGTTTTTGCTAAAGCTCCACTCAGAGAGTATAAGCACCACCAAAACCTGTTACCACACACGGGAAATGCGGTTGCGGGTAGTAGGCCGTTTAGCTAAAAGCTAAACAAAAATCAATTTAAAATTAATAAAAAAATATATCTTCTGTTCACATTGAAATATTTTTCTTTTAGATTTAAATAAATAACCCTATAATATTCTAGTTTATCGATTATTTTCACCTATTCCGAAAAATAACAAACACGGAATGAACGAATAAATCTTTATAAATAATTCTGGCGAAATATTATCAGAACATAATAATTATATCACTCATAACACACAAACTATACAATAGTCAAGTTTGTAGACTATGTACACATACAAATGAATTAAAGTGAACAGTTATATTATCTAACCTGTATATAGCAAGAGTAGAATCCAGATATGCCAGCTAACAATGTGCCACAGTATACTTGAAGGTAGAATAAGACCGCAAAAATTCTCACAAACGGGCATTTTCATCACGTCTATTTCTCTTTTCTCTAGTTCCTTTGTTCTATTTACTTTTTCTTCGTCCTATTTCTTTTTTATTAGATATTCAAGAAAGATGTAGTGACATCACATAAATAAAACTTGTGACGGACGATTTATTTTCAATCACTTTTAAATAAAATTTTATGGTGGCTATCTTTTTAATACGTGTTTTTCGTTTATAAATAATTCTACGGAAACACTTTTTGCTCGAGCTCGGCGCACCTAATTAAAACAGAACACCGTCTAAAGTTCATTTTAACTTCTCCTTCGCGTTGTCGTTCTTTTAATCGTTGTTTAGTTTATATACAATTAAAAGCAAACTTTCCCGGAAATTTTTAAACTAATTCCGGATTTAAAATGAAAAGTTTTTTATCGGAGTTGATTGTTTTCAAAAAGTTCCTTATTGAGTATTTAAGAGGCTTCGTTTTAATGAATATCCAATTTCTAACTTCCGCGAGCGAGATCCGAATCTATTTTTCTCCGATTGGAAGCCGAAGCGAGTCGAACTAGTGGGCGTTCCCGTGTTAAAAAACTCTTCGTAGGCGATGTAGACTCTGCTCCGGGAGAGTTCAGACTGTACTGGCAGTTCCCACCTAATTTTCCGGGAGAGTTTCAGCGCAGCCTCCATATCTCTTTCAAACAAATATATAGATATATCTACGTGTATGTACAGAAAATACAATCTCTTTCATCTGAGTTTGACGCACAAGCATTTAAAAACAAAGAAAATGTTAAAGGCGAATTTGTATACAAATCAAATTCGTCACGAATCTAAATATTCAAATTTATCCTGTTAGTATCCTGTTAGTAGTATACGGTAAAAAGGCAAACTTCGAACCGCAATTTTGGTGAGCATATGCGAACGTGAAATCGTTTTTTTTTGTTTCGAATACCACGTCCCTAACTGCGGTCCTGTCCGCGTGTTCTTGTTTTTTCTCCCGCTCCGCTTTCGTTCCCTTGGTTTTGGCAACTGATTTGGGTTGCTGGTCCGGAATTTTTATCGCTTGAAATTGCTATTTCGCGTTTTTCTGTTGGCCTAGGTTAGTGCCGCAAATTGCTTCTGTTTTGTTTACTCTTATTGACGTCCGCGGGTCTCTCCATTGTATGTTCTTATAAAATGCTCGTTCCAGTTTTCTTTTTTGACTAGATCCTATACGCATCCTAATGTGAATTTGTAAGAATAGAAGACGAAATATTTGATAAATTTATTTTATTCAGTTGGTAGTTTTAACTCAAGAATGTACATATAATTATTACACTGTACTTGTTGCATTAAAATATAAAAAATAGGAAATTTTCTGCTAAAACAACCTTATACAAACGTAGGATCGATTTGTCTTAGTCACGGGATTATGGACGCAGTTATAGAAACAGACATAATAAGGATAGGGGGTGGTATTTAACACAGCCATTTGTGCAAGGAATAACAGTGGCTTGCAATGTATTAGAAGTTTAAATAAAAGCATGGACCAGTGTTTTATACATTCTTACTAACTACTAAACTAAAGGCCGAAGTTTGTTTCTATCACATAAAGATTTTTCATAATCTACTAACAAAGTATTATCAAATATGAGTTTCAGAAACGATTTACGAGCTTTATATCCCTCTATTAGTAATCGTATTAATCGTAGAAATCGTCGCAAGTACGAAAAATTTGCTTGAATGAAGACTGTTAGTTTTGCATTGTCTCACACCGAAAAATCCGTGCCTAGTAATGAACATAGATCCGACAAAATTTTTGCTGCTGCCATAGGAACTTCCACACGTTGGTTCAGAATCTACGAATGACTAATTTCTGGTACTCTTTGCCAATATGTCAGCTATATTATTGTCGCCAATTACTGAGTACGTAATGCTGTAATGCTGCAGTACAACCTCAGCAATCGACTCGTACGAAGTTACTCGACATACATCTTACACAACCTCGAAGGTCATCTCTATTCGAGCTCGCTATCATATAGGACATTGAAGCGAACTTTTGGTGTCCCTTCTGATGATTATAACTGCACTTAGTAGGTTGTTTCGACAATTTAAATCATTGAGATCATTATTATTTTTAAACTTAACCCAATCAGCTGATTAGCCACCACAGGTCGGAATTAGAAGTATGACTATTCTCCGATTTCGGCGGTCAAAATTGTTTGAACTGTGGTCAGTTAGTTTGTTGTATATCAATAAATTTATGAATAAAGTATATGTCAATTAAGATTCTTCTTTTGTCAATCAAACAAGTGAGAAAGGAAAATGGAAGGTCACCTTAAACAATATTATTTAGACTATCACTATCGAGTAACGAAGTTGTGCATTATTTTCCAGTATATGTCAACTAGCTTCACGAATTTCAGTGGTATTATTTCTCCTCAACTCTTCTACATTTTTAAACTTATTACAAGAGACTTTATACTTTAAAAAGAAACAGTAATGGTCGCATTGCATGAAATTAATCCCTAAGAAAAAGAAAAACTGATTCAAAGTTTGCATATTGCTTCTTGTCGTGTGGCAGGTCACACCATCGTGTTGAAACCAACTCTTCTCATCTTAAATTTGCAGAAGTAAAAAATTTAACATCTCGCAAAGTTGCCCGATTATTCTTGCATATGAGACGATACATCACATTACAACTTTAACCCTTAACCGACGTCGTGGAGTCCCCGGGACTCCATACAACAAAAAACGTGCTATTGTTTCTTACGTATTCACCCAATAGCCTTCTGCCATGTAGTATCTTCCTATGGTAGGGAAATGTATGTTGTGTGAGCTCATGATCGATTTTAGTCGTTTGCAAGTACTAGAAGTGAGAGCGTTAGAGTCTAAGAGACTCCACGACGTAGTTTGTGTACCTTACACAAAAATGTCTCCGCATTATAGTACTAAGCCCTGCGATCCTGGCTTTGAGGAAATAGTTATGCAATGGTATGATGAGGCGGAAAGTGACTTTTCGGACCAAGATGACAACTCTACGCCACATGTAAACGATGATCAAGAGACTATTATTAGTGTACATAACTCGCAAAACTGAATACACTAATCCACCCTTGCAAAAAATTTTCTGGCAATATATATTGTTCTGTCACAAACGACAGAAATGAAAGATTGAAATTATTAACACAAATATAATAATAAAATTGTACAAAAGTCTTAAAATTATCCCACCCTCTTTCTTACTTTGCTAATTATATGTGTGAGTGTGTGCGTGTTTATTTAGTTATTCTTCTTTAGTTAATCCTCTTCAATTTTCCCTTTAAGTTCGCTCGTTCTGATACATTTTTCTCTGTTCTTTCTTCTTTTTATACTCTGACACCCACTTATCACTTGTAGCGTTGTTGCATAAATATCTAATTGTTTGTTAATTACTTTTATGTGTTTTTTCTTTAAATTAAAATTTTTGTTGACTGTTTTCTTTCTGTCAAAACAAATCTGTTTTCATCCACCTGCTGCTGCTCCGAACTACCAAAACTGCCGTTACGTCATTCCCCACTAGATTTTCTAATTTATTGTACGATGTATTTTTAATTTAGATATTGATGCCTAATCGGGTCGTGTTGTCATGTATGTGTTTGTATGTGTATGTTACATTAAATTTTGAATTTTTCTCTCAAATAAAAAATTACTATTATTATATTTGTGTTTTTCTTTTTCCACTCCCTCTATCGCTGTTCTAAGATTTTTTTTTTTAACAATCAACGTGAACAATAAGTTACAATAAGTTTAAATATCACATAACAATATATTATCTTTCTGGAGTGTTTTAGCTTTAGTTATGTTAGAAGATTTCAGAAATTGCTCTTATTCTTTACAACGAGTGCAAAGTATATTATTATATTACAAATAAATGTTTCTTGTTACGCTCGGTCATGCTATTAATATACGCATATTGTAAAAAGATATATATTTGTTTTTAAATAAAAATGTGTTAAACTTAATGTTTCCTTACTAACAATCTTTATTAATATGTTTTTTGTCAAAAAATTATTTACACTTTCACATAATGGCCTGGAGTCCGTTGGACTCCACGACGTGGTTTACGTTAAGATTTTTCAGGGTTGAAATCCGATTCTATTTAGCGGTGGTGTTGGTGGCAATCTTTTTCAGCACTGCACCCCAAAGCTGGTATTTTTATAAACAGGATCCCACTCATGTTAAAACAGGATCCAAAAAATACTCAGAAAATATTCAAAATTTAAATATGGATGAAAAACAACAAATATTTTATAAAGCAATAAAATTAGTTCACACGTTTTCGCGGACATCTTTAAAATGAATGGGCTTATTAACATATTAAATGCGTGAAGATCTTTTTTCCTCGTTGAAATGGTTATTAAATTTTCTACAGAATACAATAAAATCAATTAAATAATTTAAATTAGAGACCTACCTTAAATCCAAGATGTACGGATCTATAATATAGAGAAAAATTGTCCTGTGCATCAGTACTGCAAAAGACATCACAATTATACCTTGATTTCTTCTAATCCTAGCCCAATGCAGTTCTAGGAAACTGAGATAAATTATACTTTTCTAATTAACAAAGCGCTCAACACCTGTGTATTATTAGTGGACAATGTTTCAAATTAAATACAAACCACTCACAATCGCACTTTTGTTCACCACTTTTTTAAACGAGCATTTATCTAAAAAAAAGATAATCTTTATGCTAAACGCGAACGAAATCTTGTAACTAATACCCGTGTTTTCACTTTCAAATATCGTTTACAACTAAAGAAATTTCTATTAAATCCCTACCTCCCGAATGTTGCAGTTCGTAACTATCGTAAATAAGCAAAGAAAAAACTTTAACGTTTTTAGGAGAATTATACAGAAAAACTACATACAACAAACATCGCTAGTCATCGTTCAGTAATATCGTAGAAATATCTACCAAGTTATTAGAGAGGAGATTTTGTTAGAATAAAATGTATATTTAAACTAAATCTCCAGCTATGATTTTCTACCATCTTATGTCGGTTTATAATTTGAATTGTGGAACTTTAATTATTGACGTACAATATGATATAATAGGTTTCCTTTTAAATTGTAACTCTTATCCAGATAAAATAAAATTTGTCAGGTATCGTTGGCCCCTTTGTCAAAATGCTAAAAATTTAATCAACATAATTAACAAAGAAAACAAGTTTTCGCCACCAATTCGATTTAATTCGCAATATAAACCTAAATTTATTTTAGTGACTACATTCCTTTTTTCCTATTTATTCATGTGGCTTTTAAAGCAAATACGGAAGTTGTAAAACAATTAATTAACAATTGGTTGTATAAAACATTATGAATAGGTTTGCTTAAATGTTATTTGTAAAATGCAGGTGCAGCTATGAGAGTATATGTTTTGTAAAAGTGGTTTTCCCCAACCCAGTCTCCAACAGTTTTATTATGATCGGAGTGTATATGTGGGGAAAACGTAAATCTGGAAGATAAATGGATGATGTTTAAAGAAATAACATACAACAAAGCGGCCAGCATTTGCGGAATAAGGAAATACAATGAAAATGTGAAGAAGTCAAACTGGTGGAACAGCGAAGTTAGACAGGCAATAAAAGAGAAAAAAGAAAAATGGAAAAGAAGTATGGAATCAAAGTCAGAGCAAGACAGGAAGAAGTACATAGCACAAAGAAACATAGCGAAAAGGATGGTTAAGAAGAGAAGAGGAGAAGCTGGGAGGAATTAGGAACAAATCGGAATGAAACCTACAAAACAAACAATTGAAGATTCTGGAACCAGGTGAGAAAACTAAAAGGAGGCAAAAAGAAATCACCTATAGAGCCGTAAAAAATAAAAACAATTAAGTAAAAACAACAACAGAAGAAATCCTAGAGACATGGTGTGAGTACTATGAAAATAAATTTAAAGACAAAGAGAAAACTATCCAAGAAGATGATATGAGAGAGCAAATGAAAGAAGCAACAAGTCGGGAAATGGGAGAAATTACAATGCAAGAAATGGAAGAAGCGATCATGAAAATAAAAACAGAGAAAGCATGCGGAACAGACAACATAGACCCGGAAATGACCAAATATTTAGGAAAAGATGGAAAAGAATGGTTACTAAAAATCTTTAGAAAAGCATGGGCAACAGAGAACATTCCAAAAGACTGAGAAGATAATATTATCCTACCAATACATAAAAAATGGAGTTATTTAGAGTGCGATAACTATAGAGCACTATGCCTGTCTACTACTAGTTTCAACCTGTATACAAAAATAATAGAAAGGAGATTAAGAGTGGAACTATAACATCAATTAGAGGAGGAGCAAGCCGCATACAGAGTAAATAGACAAACAAACGTGAATATATGTATGTACATATTATTAGGAACATCATGGAAAGAAAGATAGAAACCGGGAAAGAACTTTACTTGACTTTTCTAGACTTAAAAGCGGCGTTCGATACAGTTAACAGAAATATCATGTGAAAATGCCTAAATCAAGTAAGTGTAAACAAGAAATTATGTGCAGTGGTAAGAAAGGTATATAGAAGGGTATTTGGTATGGTGTAAATGAATGGAAGGTGGTCAAGAAGATTTGGGATGGACAGAGGAATAAAGCAAGGGGATAGTCTGACTCCGCTGCTCTTTGTAATGTTAATGGATAGACCTATAAACAAAAAGGCCAGAACAACAGCAAACAATAATCGGATATAATAAATTAGAACCAATAAAAATAGACAGCTTGCTATACGCGGATGACATAGTACTGATAGTAGATACACACAAAAAAATGGAGAAACTAGTGGCAATATGGTCAGAAGAAATAGAGAAATTAGAACTAGAAATAAACAGCGAAAAATGCAAAACCATGATTATAAACAAACGCGGCAAGGATAATAATGAAACCATCCAAATAGGGTGTAAACAACTGAAAAGAGTGTCAACGTATGAATATTTGGGGGGCATAATAACAGAAGATGGAAGGATAGATATGGATATTAATAACAGAATAAAGAAAACAAATAAAATATCTTACGCACTTAATAAAACAATTATAGGAAAAACAGAAATAGATAAAAACATCAAATTAAAAGTATACAACGCAATAGCGATACCAACAATGACCTACGCATACGAATCTTGGCCACTGCAAAAGAAACAGGAAGGAAAGATAATAGCTACAAAAATGAAATTTTTAAGGAAAATTAGTGGAAAAACAAAGTGGGACAAAATAAGGAATGAACAAATAAGACATAAAGTAAACCAAGAAGTAATAACTGCCAAGATAGAGAAAAAACAGTTACAATGGTATGGACACATGGTACGAATGGAAGAAGAGACACTGGTTAAAAAGGTAGTTGAGGCAGGAAATATGAATAGGAGAAGGAAAGGATGGAGCGAAAGAATAGAAGAAATTGGACGAAGAAAGGGAAAGACGATACTAGAAATGAAAGAGATGGCCAGAGACCGGAAGAGATGGAGGGAATGGGTCAACAATTAAAAAAGAAATATATCCGACGCCTACAGCGGCAAAGAGGATTAGAGAAGAAGAAGAAGAGTGTATATTATATACGTTACTAAATTGCTTTATCTCAAGTATGTACACCATTAATACTATTTGCTTTATATATATATCACATATTTGAGAAGTCTATTATGATAATTGATTTTTGAAGCTAAAACTTTTACATCAGCATAATCAAACATTTGACTTTATTTATGACCATGTTGTTAGCGATCTTAGCTCGTGGTTTCCTTCATTCAAACTATGTACATATATGTAGCGTTTGTTGAGATGTTCGTTTTGTGGATTACTACAATAGTAAAGTGTTAGCAATAATTTTTTATTTCTCTGAACCACCGATTAAATAAATCTTGTTCTACAAATAACGAAATACAAAAACAATTTTTAGATTAAATTTCAAAGAGCAAAGTATGCTAAAGCAAACAAATTTCAATGGAAACAATTGCGGATATAATCATTCAATTCCTAAAATATTTCCACTTGTAGATAAGTACGTAAAGGTCATAACATAGATATATTAATTGCGGAAATAATGTATTATAAAATAACATGTATGTATGTACAAAGGGAATACGACATATAATTGATAATAAGTATATAACAATGATGTTGTACTAGTGTCAATAGGCAATTTACAGTCAATTACATGACATATTCAATGTACCTTACTGATATCTGCAAACAAACTATACTACATATGTATGTGCGCGAAAGCTTTGCAACGAATATATAGAGTCAAGTGGGGTAAATATGCAACACGTAAAAATTAGGGTAAAAGTGAAACAAATCTGTAATTTATTAATATATGAATTTACTGCAATTATGCAAGCGCTATTACCTAGCTTATATTTTAGTGAAGGGGATATAAAAATATGAAACGCTAGTTGTAAATATTGTACTGTCCATGAGACCACCAGGGTAAAAATATGTAAATAAAATATCTTATTTTGCTGCAGAACTTTCTCTGTAAAATTAATTGCAGTATCAGTTTGATATTGATTTTGCGCAGAGCAAATATATCACAGAACATAATGTCGTTTTAGTTTTAATTTTCCGGTATTTAGTTTTTTTATAATACTGATTTAAAAATTTGGGAAAAAATAAAGCGCCGATTAGGGAAAAAATGAAACAGCCTCTGGGAAAATATGAAACAATTTTACGCAGGTCTGTGCCAGTTTCAACAGTAGTATTTGAGATCTGGACATAGAAACATACTGAAATGCCAAGAAATTATATCAAAAAGGGGGTCAAGTACCCCGAAGAAAGGGTTAACGTAGCTGTGCAAGATATAGACAAAAACCTAACATTTCGCAAAGCTAGTGCGAAGTATGCTATAGACCAAACGTTTTTATTTCGGAAAGTGCAAATACACATCAAGGCGTACAAGGCAGAAAAACTGCCATAACGAAAGAACAAGAAGAATATCTCGCGAATAATTTAAAAATAATGGCAACTCATTTAAAAGTTGGGAGAGAAATACGTTTTTCTACAAATCTGTGTGCATCGTTTCAAAAATAATCAGACATTGAAGTAACTGGACTAAAAAGCTTAAATAATAATAAAATATAAATAATATAAATTAATTGAAAAAGATATTTCTGTGGTTGATTGTGAAGCTATTTTAGGAATTCTTCCAATTCCACAAATAGTCCAAAAAATTTTGTTTCAGTTTTCGCCATTATATCTTATAATTAACATAATATGTTTAAACAAAGAGTATTATTTATGTTTCACATTTTCGCAGAGTTGGTAGTATTTTATTGACAGAAACATTAGCTTAAAATTGTATTTTTGATTTATCTTTCAATTATAATAAACTGATTTTCACCCTAATTATAGTGTTATTTAAACTAGTATCTCCTTCAGATGCTTTTTATTTTATTTTGAATGTAAAATATAATAACTGAATGCATGAGGTACATGTTTTCCTTTCATTTTTTCGCGCTCGTTCCATTTTTGCCTCTGAAACACCAGTATTCCTAATAGTATGGAAGTTATACGCTTGTTTCATATTTTACCTATTATGTTTCAGTTTTTCCCAAAAACAGGGTTAAAAATGAAACGTTGTTTTTGGTATTTTTGTGGACCTGCTGACATTTAATTTAAAAAAAATCATTTTTTTTTGGCAAGATGAGACAAATTTACACAGAATAGTGAAATTAAACAGTTCAATTTGAAATGGTAAGTAGCTTAAAACGTGAAAGTTTTATATCTCATTGCATATTTACCCCACTTGACCCTAGTCGCATTTTTGAATCTTGTTTGTTACGTCATGAGTAATATCAGTATGTATCGACTTATGTGGCATGTTG
Organism: Holotrichia oblita; assembly: GCA_023690525.1. NCBI lineage: Eukaryota > Metazoa > Arthropoda > Insecta > Coleoptera > Scarabaeidae > Holotrichia > Holotrichia oblita. Next base: position 17,491,760 of record CM043022.1, read on the forward strand.
ACATTTCTCTCTAATGTACGTTAAATGGCGGTGATAAATATTTTACATATATCTGTGTTTAATTACGCTGTTAATGACGTACCGGACAAGATCCAAAAATTCGACTGTACATATACATATGCACATACATGGTATATCCTGAATAATCAGAACGGCCAAGAACAAATATGTAAAAATAAGGCATGCGAATCAAAATAGTTACAAACAATATCATTATTTAAATAATTAAAACTGAAATCTAAATTGGAAATAACAATGATAATGCGTCTTAACTTAAATGATTCGCACATATCCCAACCAAATAAAAATGAAATGTTGGCACATACCATAGATCTTAAGTAGCTCAATAGAATTCTTTATTGGATTTTTAGACAGAAACCTTAGCATTTATAACTGAGAATCATTTCACACATACAGGGTATCGACATACATATAATTTATTATCTTAAATGAAAGGAGATAGCTTTTATTTTAATTTAATACGTACTTATTTGGGACAATAGGTAAGCAGGCAGCAATAGTTATCATTATTGTCACCGTTTACAATTAAATTTAAATATTTTGCCCTGGACATTTAAGTTAAAAATTTAGTGAAACAATGTTTTCGAGAACGCAAAGTGCTATAAGAATTTAAGTTTAAAAAACGAGAATAAAACAGGATGTTCATACTTTAGCAATCAATAATGGTAAATTTGATTTTCAAAAACATTTTTTATTATCAAATGAAAGGAGATAGTTTTATTTTTAACGTGAGTTATCATTGAATTAATTCCATATCCGTCATACATTTATAACTATTTTATTATACTAAATCAAAATAAGATGTTCTACTTTACGCCAATATTGTGCTTTTCAAAAACTTTTTTTTTTTCAAATGGGGCATAGTATTTTTGAAAAAAATTCATATCATCACTGGCATTTATATCGCAAAATACGATAAGGAACCAAGAAAAAACATATCACACTTATTATGTTATTTAAAAAATTTCTCGGAAAACAATAATAAAAAAGTATAGATTTCTGTGACACATAGTAACGTAAATATGGGACACCTTACATAAAATAAATTATCAAACAAATACTAATAATTTCCTTTAAAGAACTTAAAATATTTTCTTTAGATCTTGAAAATGTATACCAAATAAAATTCTGTATTCGCGAATATATTTACTATGAACCAACATGAAACCTAGCTATTCCTCAAAAAATAATCAAAATATATACATATATAAAAGTAATGTCCCTTTACGCCGAATGGTTTGCTGTCTACAATCACCAAATTGTAACCTGTCTAAATTCTTAGGCACTATCATCAATATATTGTTATGAAGAATTTATTTTATTTTTAAATAAAAACTGCAGTTGAGAAAACTGTTTTTTTCCTAGGATTCGTGAGTTCTCAATCTACAGCACGTGTAGAAATTAAAATACGAATGCTTATTTTACACATAAATACCCAAGTGAAATTATAAAAATTTAGCAGGTACATCACAGAAAGATATTTTACAAAAAATTTAGATACAATTTATTTAAATTAGAAAACCTTTTGGACAAACAACAAATATTACAATATTCTGAGGAGTTGGTGCCACAAGTTTATTTTAATTATTATTTATAATTATATTATATTAAAGAAATGTTTCCTAACTTTAAATAATATTTTCAACTTAGAAAATTTTCTAATTTTAGAATTTATTTATTAAAAAGAATAGTCTTAACTTTAAATAATATTTTATACTTTTTCTAAAATTTATTTTACTCGAAAAAATATATTTTTAAAATTTTGAAACTTATTAATTAAACCATTTTACCATCCTTTAGTGTGTGTTTAGGTGTATGAAAGCTTTCTCTCTTTGCGCGCTCGAAGCTGGTTCTCTCTGGACGTCCTCTTCGTATTTATATGTATATGGAAATAAAATAGTAGGTGTTTAGAAGGCTCAACGGCCCAGCGTTAAGGGTCTAAAGGCTATTAGAAAATTTTACGTAAAGGAAACGCTCTGGACGAATCGTTATCAAAAGCTTCCTGCTAACTCACGGGTTTATATATCGAATAATTGTGAATAATTCTATAATCCTCTAAGAACCGTTAGTGATTTTAAATTGTTTATAACTGTCATTTCGGTATTAATTTCCTACAAGTCCGGCCAAAATTCCCTGTATACAGAGCAACCCAAAAGTTGTCATTTTGTGATTCCTTTCCTCCTTCCCCTCTATATCAGACGGCAACTGAATAAACTTCCACATTGTCTCGTATATATGCGGATAAATCTTTCGCATCAATGATGCCAACTCGCAAAGGTTATATTCGTCTAACAATCATTTTTAATAAGTGAAATGAATAAATGAAATTGTTATCCTCATAATGAAGACAGTAATGTTGCTACGTACCCTAATATTATTTAGTTTTTGCCATTAGCAAGACACAGATCAGATAGCAAAGTGTAATCTTATAAACATGCAATTAATTAGTGCTTTTTATTTTTTTACAGTTACCTAGAATATGAGGACACATTTGTCAAGCAAATATGGATTGTAGATCGGAAATTGACGAATATTACAATATGCTTAGGTAATACACATCAGCTCATGAAAATTTGCCAAATTTATTAAACAATAAAAAATACTGAACAAGTACAAACTTATTGGTATAGACGCCATATTACTGTGCATCAATGGTACCAAAAACTCATCTACCCAATCAATTATAAAAATTGGAAATATTCAGAAGACCACACCCTCCTCAATCAAAATAAATTGCGGTTAAAATATGTATTGAATATGCCTACTTTTCGTTTAGTACAAGATGTTACAGCTAACATTACGCTACAGCAAGAGGATCACCAATTTGCGCCATAAATACCGAAATAAATAAATAAACAATAAATAAATAAATAAAAATAAATATATAAATTCTAACCGAAATAGTCATAAACATTCCCTTCTTTAAAAAATACATGGATAACTGCTTTTTAGCAGTATTATTAACTAATGACAAAATATATAGATTGGTACAAGAGCTTACGCACTCTAAAAGGAAGTTAAATTACTGCTCAGATACCCCGCATTATACAAACAAAGCACCATTAATCACTTAATTGATCGATAGTTTTATGTCTCAGAAAAAAATTCCAATTCAACCTAAATAAAGCTAAAACTATATATCTGCCAAAAAAAACAACTGTCTCAAATTCCAATCAAAAATACGTATTCATATATTACGTGGTGTACCCTCAGAGAAATTAAAAAATATTTCTAACCCTTTGTTATTATAGTAATCCATAAAACGAACAACTCACCGAACGCTTATAGTCTGAATGAAGAAAACCACAATGTAAGACCGCTATCTAATCATGCTGATACGAGGGAGCGTTTTTATATTCGCGGAATGGGGGATAAGGGGTGGAAATAGAAAAACCAAATTATTTTTCTTTTTCAATATATTTACCTGCAAGACGAATACATTTTTCACATCTTTCAATTAATTTATTTATACCCTCATAAAAAAATGATATCTCTTTATCTGCAAAATACGCCGAAACTGTCTCCTTGACTTCATCATCGGCAGTAAATTTTTTACCCCGCAGCTCTTTTTTCATTTTCGGAAAGAGGTAATAATCACTCGGGGCCAGGTCTGGGCTGTAGGGTGGGTGATTCACAATTTCGAAGGCCACCTTATGCAGGGCAGCTAACGCAACGCGGCTCTTGTGGACGGACGCGTTGTCGTGCAAAAGCAGCACACCTTTCGTCAATTTTCCCCGTCTTTTCTCTTTAATGGCTTCTTTTAGTCGCTCTAATATTGAAGCGTAATATTCTCCGGTTATAGAAACACCTTTATCTTTATAATCAATCAACAATATTCCTTCCGAGTCCCAAAATACCGTTGCCATGAGTTTCCCAGCTGATTGTGACACTTTAAAATTCTTGGGTGGTGCTGTGCCCTTTTTTATGCCACTGCATGGAGTCTTGTTTGGACTCAAGTTCATAATGATGAACCCAAGTTTCGTCTCCAGTAACAATTCGACTTAATACACCATCCTTGTCTTCATTACAGAGGTCCAAAAATGCACGCAAACACGCGATTTTTTCCATATTTCACTTTTCACTCGTGATTATGTTACTTGGTTGACGATAGCCCAAAGACTAACTGTCTAATAACAATGAAACTTCGTATTTATACTAATTATGAGTCGCTGCACAGGCCACGCCCCCAATGCGCTTAATCACCCCCCTACAATCCGCTCATTCCGCGAATATAAAAACGCTCCCTCGTAAATACAGTCACAAGTTTGATTTTGATGATGTAAGAGTTTTAGCTTCAGAAATCAATTATCGTTCACAAATATGTGATTCATATAAAAATAAAGAAGTATTAATGATATACCTGAGATAAAGCAATTTATTAAAGTATAATATACAGATAATACACCCCATCATAATAAAAATGTTTGAGAGTGGGCTGGGGAAAACCATTTTTATAAAACTTATACCCACATAGCTGAAGGTGCATTTTATAAATAACACTTAAGCGAACCAGTTCTTAATGCTTTATACAACTAATAATTGTTAATTAATTGTTTTACAATTTTCGTATTCATTTTAAAAGCCACATGAATAAATAGGGAAAAAGGAATGTACTAACTAAAGTAAATTTCAACTTATTTTGCTAATTAAATCCAATTGGTGGCGAAAACATATATTTTGTTCTTTTTTTATGTTAATTAAATTTTTAGTATTTTGAGAAAAGGGCAAATGATTCCTAACAAATTTTATTTTATCTTGATAAGAGTTCCGGTTTAAAAGAAAACCTATTCCAAAATTCAAATTATAAATCCACATAACATGTAGAAAATCTGTCATAGCTCCAGATTTAGTTTAAATATATATTTTATTCTAACCAAATCTCCTCTCTAACAACTAGGTAGGTATTTCTACAATATTACTGAGGAACGGCTAGCGATGTTTCTTATATGTAGTTTTTCTGTGTAATTCTCCTAAAAACGTTAGAGTTTTTTCTTTGAGTATTTACGATAGTTACGAACTGCAATAGTCAAGAAGTGGGGATTTAATAGAATTTGCTTTAGTTGTAAACGATATTTTGAAATGTGAACACAGGTATTAGTTACAAGATTTCGTTCGCGTTTAGCATAAGGATTTTTTTTATTAGATAATTGCTCGTTTTAAAAAGTAGTGAACAAAAGTATGGTAGTGAGTGTTTTGTTTTTAATTTGAAACATTATCCGCTAATAATACACGGGTGTTAAGTGCTTTGTTTAATTAGAAGAGGATAATTTATCTTAGCTTCCTAGAATTGGATTAGGCTACCGTTATAAGTATTCAAGGTATAATTGTAATAAGTCTGATATTACTGATGCACTCTTAGAGGTCGATTTTTGTCTAGATTACAGATCCGTATATCTTGGAGTTAAGGTAGGTGGCTAACTTAAATTATTTAATCGATTTTATTGTATTATGCAGAAAATCTCAACGAGAGAAAAAGTCTTCACACATTCAATATGTTAATAAGCCAATTTATTTCAAAGATGTCCGCAAAAATGTGTGAACTAATTTTATTGCTTTTTAAAATAGTTGTTGTTTTCCATCCAAGTTCTATTTAAATTTTGAATATTTTCTGAGTATTTTTCGGACCTTGCTTTTACGCGAGTGTTTAAAAGTAACAGCTTCATGGTGTAGTACTCACATAGACTAGAACCCCATGATTTTGTGACGATGCCCGCTAAGGAATACATTACATAACATTTGTATATACAGTTATTTTAATTTTTACTAGTGAGTACTGTGGACTAGCTTAAAAGTACATTATAGCTAAAGAATATTTTCCCGACACCATAGCTAAAGTGCATTAAATTTTGCATTTCTTATGGTAGTATTTAAAACTTACATTCCATTGCTTTGCGTCGTAAACGCACAACTTGTTGAATTTGAAGGAGGGCATAAATATTTGATTTACGGATGAGCAATGTAACTATAACAATTGCAACAAGGTTGTAGATAACATAAAATAAGTTGGAAATGATGTATAGAATATATCTAAGAAATAAAAATTATTTCGAGAGAATTTTAGAAATTTATTACTACAAAAACATATGACTTCTAATTAACCCTTATTGTTGATTCTGCGGAAGTTCTGTCTGTTGAACTAACTAGTTTGCTACTGAAAAAAATTACATTAGATATACAGAATGTTAATAAACTAGGAAAGCATAAAGATGCTTCAAGAGAGAAGTAGAATTATCTTGAATTTTAGAGTTTCTTTTGTTGTTAATAGAAAAAGTTCCATATAGACAAAAAAATTACTGAATTCAAATATCTACAAAAATCCAAGCATAAGCATAAAAAATGTAGATGGTTTGATCGGATGTCGTTATATTTAAATAATATGATTTGTGATTTTGCTTAGAGCGTGCTGTTTTTCTTGATAATATTGAGCTGTCAAACAACATTAAGTGTAGATTTGTAAGTTAATCCTTGTTGGTAAAAAAAAATTCTTTTATCGATATGCTACAGCCACATTTTACGAAAAGTTCCCCAACACTAAGGTCTAGCTCCAAGCACTCCAAGCAAACCTTAAAAATAAATTTGATTTAACTGGATCTGCAGTGAGAGTTAAGAAATCTAACAAAAATATGAGTAATATGAGTAAGGAAGTGAGAAAAGATCTTGCACCTGAAAACAATTTACATTCGTATAGTTTCAACATAACTAATTATGACGACATAAATTCATTTTTTCTCTAGTATTGACAGGCATCAACAGTTGTTTGCATTGAATGTTGATGATGGCGTTGAACGGTTTTATGAAATTGTGTATGTGGGTCTGGCCCGTTTCGCTAGATATAAACTTGTACGTAATAACAAGTTCTCTTTTAGGTACAGACGTGACACAATACGCGTAATAAGAAAAAATTCGTATACACAAAAAATGGAAAATGTATAATAATAGGTCAGATTATCTTACCTTTAAAATCTTAAGATCGCCTTCTAAAAATTTAATTCGAAATGATCATACGAAATATCTACGCGATGTAGAAGATAATGTCATTCTGAATCCCAAATCTTTCTGGTCATACTCACGCGAAAAGCGCAAATATTCCTCTATTCCCAGTAACATTAAATATGGGCAGCAGAAGGCCTTAGATGGACACAGTATTTGCGAACTGTTTTCCTCATACTTTTGTACGGTCTTTTCTGAGTCCAGTAATGTTGTACCTGAGCCTATCACTGAAAATGCTAATGCAAATAATATCATCAATACATGTCTCACCGATTATAACACCGTTATTTCCAAAATTAATTCATTAAATAGTAATAAAGGCTCTGACCCAGATGGCCTCCCAATAGTGTTAATAAAAAATGCGCCACTTCTCTCAGCACTCCATTAGCAATATTATTTCGTAAATCGTTGGAATAAGGCGTTTTTCCGTCGAGATGGAAGATGTCTCATGTAACACCGATACATAAAGGAGGTGACAGATATTACGTTTCTAATTATCGACCCATCTCCATTCTTTCGGCAATACAAAAAATTTTAGAATCTATTGTATATGACTCTGTTTTCCATTCCCTTAAGCATGTCTTAATTCCCGATTTCTTTAGATCCAAAAATGTGTTAACTAACTTAATTGATCATGTTGACTTTGTTCTCGGTTGCATGGATGATCGCGTGCAGATTGATTGTGTGTACACAGACTTCAGCAAGGCTTTTGATAGAGTTAACCACGACATATTGGCTGGGCGTTTGTCTGCAGTCGGTGTGCATGGCAGTCTATTGAGGTGGTTTACCTCATATATTAGTCAAAGATCGCATACGGTTGTCGTTAAGGGATTCAAATCCAGATACATAAAAATACCATCAGGAGTCGCTCAGGGTTCCCACCTTGGCCCCTTCTCTTCTCTATATATATAAATGATATCTCTTCGTGTTTCCGTAATTGCAAGTTATTGTTATACGCGGATGATTTAAAGTTTTGCGGAAGAGTAGCGAATCTTCAGGACTACTACTTGATTCAAGATGATTTAGTGAGATTAATCGATTACTATACGTCACGACAATTGCATCTAAACCTCGAAAAATATCAATACATTACGTTTACACGGGACGTCAACAAAATAGATTTCCAATTTAAAATCTTGGCAAGAATCTTAATTCTGGACTCTAAACTATTATTCGATAAACACATCCACTATATTACACAGAAATCATATAAAATGTTAGGTTTTATCATCAGGACATGTCTTTCAAAAACATATCAACATTAAAAACCTTGTATTACGCCTACGTTTTCAGTCATCTGAATTACGCAACACAGGTTTGGAATCCTCAATATGGAGTTTATATTGATAGAATCGAACGTATACAAATTAAATTTATCTCTTATTTGTCACGTAGAGCAGATGTTGACCTAACCACAACTAATTATACCTTCTCCTGTGATCACTTCAGAATGCATCCACTACGGAACAACGCACACTCAATGATTTTATCTTTGTTATAAAACTTCTGAAAAATATGCTCGATTGTTCTTTGATTCTGGATAAATTACAGTTTCACGTTCCTTCGCGTAATGTCCGTGGGCAGCCTATGCTTCATATACCTTTTTGTAACACCAACGCTTCTCGTAATTCACCAAGAGTCAGACTTTCAACCATTTTTAATAGGTACAATGTTGATGTATTTTTTAATACGTTCGCAGTGTGTAAGCGTCTTACGCGTTCTCTGATTTGTCAATGCCGAGTTTCCTTATGATTGTACTTATCTTTTACGTCTCTATATTTAACAGAGTTGCAGCTACTTATATTTATATTCACATTTACATATGTTTATACTCATATTTGTCTTTATATTATATTACTCTATGGATACTGTTTTGGACTCTGTCTGTTTGTAAATAAATAAAAATAATAAATAAATAAATAACATGAAGTGGCTACACATTTAGCAGTAAATTCAATGGCAGAAACACCAAAGTTATCTTAACGGAAACGACACAACATACTGGATATTAGTAAATCTCACTTACAAAGCATTTATGGAGAAAACAAAGCTGGACCGTATAAAAGATTTATACCGTAGGTAGAATATTGCACAGAATCATCATTTTTACTGATGAAGTAATCTTGCAATGGTCAGATTTTATAACAACACAATCGCTATTGGTATTTCCATAATCCAAACTGTATCATTCAAAACGGAAGTCAACAATATAAAAAAGTGAGTCTTTGTGGAATTTTGGACAATCGAACAGTTGATGCATATTTTATTCGCAAGAATTTGAGCTCTGTGTAACTCCATTTCGGAGTTCTTCTACGGTTAAAACATTTTTTAAAACGAACGAGAATTAACTTAGAGATCTACACTTAATGACGTTTAACAACTCAATATTAACAACAAAGCAGCAGCATCTGATCAAAATCAGAAGTCATGTTAATTAAACATAACGAAGTACAACCAAAACATGACATTTTGTATTTGAAGTAATTCTTAATCTTTATATGGAACTTTTTCTATCAATTATAAACTAAAATGTAAGAAAATGATACTTGTCTAATAAAATTTATTTCAATAGCAAGTTAATTATTTGACAAACAGAATTTATATAAAATAATGATTTTGTCGTAACATACACAATAAAGGTTTTTTTTTCCACCTGGACATAGTATAGCACATGCACATGTATGCTACTATAGCAGTAATAGTATTTTTGAACAAATTATTTAATAATAATAAAGGTGTATTTAATCATTTCTATTTGGAAATTGATTACAAGAATATCTTCAGAAATCATCAGAAAATGATAAATACTTTACTCTCCAAAAAACCATTTTATTTGGTATTCTAGTAGAATGATATATCAAATAGATGCACATATCTGTATCTTATCGAAGAATTTTTTTATTTTCTTCTCTGGCGTTGCTTTTGTTTGAACTATCCTGCTACAAGATAGTTCAAACAAAATATTAACAATGGAGGTAATGCTACCAATTTAATATTGCTATTATTTAAATTTCTTCTAAATTATTTCGTGTTAAAGGATGAATTGTCTGACATCATAAGCGTCGTAGAATTCTCCCCCAGTTCTATCATTTATTTCATCTATGAATGTGTTCCTAAATTTCTTCAGTTT